>PVLD010005472.1:0-83205 GCA_004027595.1 Dinomys branickii | reverse complement strand
TAAAAAACATGAACTTCCCCAAATTCAAAGACTCAGTCCTAAAATGGGCATCTGAGATGAACACACACTTCTCAGATAAAGAAATACAAATGGCAAATAAATACATGAGAAAATGTTCAACATCATTAGTCATTCAAGAAATGCAATAAAAACAACATTGAGATTTCATCTCACCCCAGTAAGATTGGCCAGCATTAAGAAATCATCCAATAACAAATGCTGGCAAGGCTGTGGAGAAATAGGAACTCTTCTGCACTGTTGGTGGGAATGCAGACTGGTGAAACCACTGTGGAGATCAGTTTGGAGATTCCTTAGCAAACTTGGTCTAGAGGTCCCACTCAACCCAACTACTCCTCTTCTGGATATTTTCCCAGAAGATCTGAAAGCATCATATCACCATGATATAGTGCACCCATGTTTATAGCAGCACAATTTGTAATAGCTAAATTGTGGAAGCAACCCAAATGTCCATCCACAGAGGACTGGATTAAAAAAATGTGGCATTTTTATACAATGGAATATTAGTTATGAAGAGGGACAGATTTGGGGCTTTTGTAGGCAAATGGTCACACAATTGGACACTGTACTCATAAGTGAAATAAACCAGAGGTTCATGTGCAGGCAACGTATTGTATCACTGGTGTAGCAATCTGAAGATGGGAATGTAGATTGGAGGGTGTGAAGGGAATCTGCTCAAAGGTAGGGAGCAGGTGGGATGAGGGGAGGAAGAAAGGGACAAATATGTATCTATGTATGTATATGCAGGATGGCTAATATGGTGCCATTGTTGACCTATGTCACTTTATGGTAAGGAACAGTTCATGATTGTTTGATCAAGATTGTACGTCTATATGTGATTTCAGAAACATGCATTTTGAAGTTACCGATGTGTGGTGCAGCAACCATTGGTGATTCCCTGTCGCTTTGTCTATAATTCAATTTTGATTGTACTGCTCTGGTGCTACTTTGTGTCTTTTTGTTAATGTTTTCCTTTTTGTTGTTGTTGTTGTTTGGTTTTCTTTGTTTGTTTTTCATACTTTTAAAATTTAAAAAAAACAAAGAACCTAAAAGTAGGCATATAAATTAGGAGGTATGAAAAGAAACTGCTTAAAAGTAAAGAGCAACTGGGATGAGAGGAAGGAGAAAAGGAAGAAAGGGATAATTGTGTGTGCATGTATATGCAGATAGCTAACATAGTTGCACTACTGACATCTGTCGCTTTATTGTAAGGAACAGTTAATGATTAGTTATTTGATCAATCTTGCATGTCTATATTTGTTTTCCTGAGTATACACTTCGAAGTTATCAATATGTAATACAACTGTTGTTAATTCCCTGTCACCTTGTCTGTAATTCAGATTTGATTGTACTATTCTTATGCTACTTTGTAAATGGCTGTCTGTTTCTTAATATGTTTTCATTCTTTTACTTATAAAATTTTTAAAAAACCAAATATGACAAGAATCTAATAAATTCAAAGATATATACATGACTTTTCTTTCTGGGAGTAAAAATTTGGAGCTGGACTACTGTTCATAAATGCTATTACAAAGTTTAACCCAGGATAGAAAACTTTCTAATGTAGAATCATTTTGTAGAAATTAATTTTAAGAGTAACAAAATTCCCCCCTCTACTGGTATTAGCAGAAAAATACGATAAGGCAAGGGTGCGAGGGATGTCAATACTGCTTAACATCCACATTGTTTTAGGAAAGTACTGTGACACATTGGTTATGAACTTAGCTCCTGGTGACACCAACCTGATTGATTTTATGTAGACAAATTGACCTCCTCTGCTGTCCCTTTCTTCCTATGTAAAGTGGAAATATTAAAAATGCCTACTTCATAGGATTGCTGCAAGGATTAAATGGGACATTCTTCTTGCAGTAGCCTACAAGCACTCTGCTCTGGCGAGGAAGTATATTTTATCACTGACATTTAGAATTGTCCAAGGCCTTGGGAATAAAATAGTTCTAACTTTCACTTGATTTTATAATTGCTTTTAAACTCTCTACAGATAAGTTATACCCTTGTTATACAGATAAGTCACACACACAGGACAGACCACTTTATTCCTAATATAATAGAGTTGTTTATGTAAACAAGATGCTTTGATTAAAAGGAAAAATTACATAGGATTCATTGTTAGAGTAATTTAGCCCTGTTTAAAGAAATATTACCTTACCTATAAATATTATGTACAAACCACTTACAAAACTATCCCCTTGCAGTGCAAAATGAAACCACAAAAACAAGGATTTTATGTTGTTCTCATTTTTTGTTAAAAGAAGGAGAATAAACTGACTTATCAACTGGAATATAAAGATTAGACCTGAGTGAGCACATCCTCAGTGGAGAACTGAGATGCTTTTCAGATAACCACTGTCATCTCCCACCCTATCTTCATTTGATGTCAACTAAAGCATACCACGGCCACCTAGAAAAGAACAAAGTACACTGCTCTTCCCGTCAGCTGCTGAGCCACATCACTTGGACCTTCATTCTCTACCTCCAGTTGTATACTTTCGAATCTGACCTGCCTCATAATAAACCCTGGTGCTCACAATAGGCTTTCAGTAGTCTACTGAGTGGGAGGTGTCTTGGTTACTTTTCTCTTATTGCAGAGACAAAATACCCAGCACCCAAAATGAAGGAAGGAAAAGCTTATTTAGCTTACAGTTTGTGGGAGTTTCAGTCCATACTTGGCTGGCTAGCAGGCAGAGTGGCACATGGCAGAGGGCAAACTGTTCATGGCAGCAGCACACAGCAAAAACCACAAGAGCAAAAGGAGAGAATGGCTGCAAGCAGCCTCTTTGCTTCCCTTACATTGTAAACAGGCTACTCCCACCCAGGGGGCGGGTAGCTTTCACACAGTCTCCATACCCTCCTCTTCCACAGGCTCAGGATGTGTACAAAGTAAGCACCCTGGCTTCCTGCTGAATCACTCAGCTAAACCTCTAGGCTCCCCAAGTTGACACAATGTATCAACCATAGCAGGAGGCATCTCTTACTCTTAAACCTCAGCACAGAGCTATCCTGCCCTTCAACTGCCAAATTACTATAATCACTTTTTTCCTATTTGACTCCTTCCTTGGTGTTTTCTTTGGCCACAGAGAATACCAGTGTCTTCTCAGGACCCTTGCACTGAAGAGCCACAAGCAGCCCCAGGAAGGACAGAGGAGGAGGTGACAACAGCACTACTGCACCATGGAAGGAAGTGTACATCGCTGCTGTGCAATGGAATTGAACGTGTTTACATCCTGAACTGCTACCAATGTACAGTACATGCTCTCATTTCTTCTTCAATGCATTTCAGATTCAGTGTTACCTGTGGACAGGTAGAAAGCTTTTCATATAAAAGTTTTGTTAAAATTTCTGGACAACCCTCCCTATCATCTCTAGACCTCACATCCAGGCATTTTGAGAATTCTGGGGCAAATAGATATCCAAAGTGAGCAGGTCAGTGCAGTCACAGCATCTCATTTCTACTCTTCTTCCAACAAAGGAAAGTAAGGTGTCCCCCTCGGATTGTGAAGTCATGACTCAGGACCTGACGAGAATTTGTTCCTCAGGATAGACATCTGCACTCAGGAAAACCTGTGTAAATCAAACCTCAGGGAAAGGAAAATAAAATCTCTTCCTCCCTGTCCCTATACTATCTCCCCTTCCTTCTTTCTTTCTCTCTATTTTCTTCCCTTTCTCTCCTAATTTCACTCACACATGTATACACACACACACACACACACACACACACACACACACACACACACAAATATTTGTTGCTTCTGCTAAAAATAAATTTCTCCAGCATTCACGTTTAACACCTAAAACATAATACTGGTTCTCTAAAGTAACTTGTGAATAGCTATGCATTGCTTTCCATTTTCTTAAACATGTGTTTGCCTGACATATCTATTGTTTTCAAAATCTATAATTAGTAAAACATAAACCCACTATTTTTATTTTCCATCTGCCAGCTGCCAAGTTGTCCCTAGAGACTCTCAAAGAACAGAAGCCAACGTGGCTGTTTTTGCTTGCATTCTTGTGTACCAGAGTGGGTGAGGATGACAGCTGAAATAAACAGCCCCAGTGCAGGGAAAATGATTTGGTTTCTTAGTTGTTCCTGGGCTGTACCCAGGAAAAGTGTAGCACTAAGCCGTATACCTGCTTCAAAAACATGGTGGTTCATTAATCTTTGAATTTTTCATACTCTACTAGGTTGAATTTAAATGGTATTATCCTTTAGTTCCTGAAGCAAACTCACTTGAACCTAAGCTATCCTCAGGTCTCAAATGAGATCATTCTGAAGTTGAAAATATCCTTTCAATAATTAGCACTATGTTTAACAAAAAAAAAGAAGGTATTTAAAAATAACTTGAAAAAATATGTTTCTTACAAGAGTTATTATTGAGACAGAGGTATAATTTTGAAATACACATAGAGTTGATGAGAATTTAAGAGAAGGAAACGACCTAATTTTCCACATTGGTAAGCCTATGTGGCAGAGAATGAGCTCCCAGTTAATTTCTCTATTACCTGACATATTTAGAATGTTCTTGCCCTTACCACTCAGGACAAGTATATTGTGAAGGGATGTGAATTATTTTAAAAAATCATTTCCATCAGTCAAGGGTAATAACATTACAGTGCTCATCTAATCTGCTCTTCCCTAGCAAGGGCTAGAAAAAAACAATCAAGAAAATTTGGCATACATAGTGATAGAAGCCATTTCACAAAAGCCATCTCCTTCTAGACTTGGTTTCTTACTGAAGTCCCCAGACACACAATACCTACGAAATGTATAAATGCATAAAATTAATATAATCTGTTTCGTTTATGAAGCATTCTCTTTTCTTTATGTGCCCATCTTTTTTATTCTTTATAGCCCTTGGGACCTCATTTTATTATGTTTTTACACAATCAAAAAAAAGAACCCTGCCGGTTTTCACCCTTTAACTCTCACCCAGTGAGTGAGCCCATTGGAAGACTAGTTGCCCCCTCCCTAATTATGGCTTAATCATTTGCCTTAATTATAACTTGGTTTATTATAACATTACGAAAATAAGAAGGAAATCCCACAACCTGAACAAGTAGCCTAACTGCTGCCCCAGGCCAGTCCTCAGTGTCTTATCTCCTCCATTTGGTTAAACTCTCACCACGTTTGATTTCTCCATTCTTCTTATGGTAGAGTATAAAGACTACACATTCCATTTAGTCAGCCAATGTTTATCGAATGCTACCGAACAGTCAGATACTGGACCCTCTAGTGAATAAGAGGGTAAAAATATATTCCTTGAAAAGTTTACATTCTTTTGGTGGTAGACAGAAAGTAAACATCAAAGTAATAAATGACCAAATTATATAGCGTGACAAAAGCAACAAATGCTCTGGAAGAGGGAAAACGGACAGAGATTGATAAAGGGAAAAAGAAATAGGCGCCGGTGGCGGAGGTCGTAGTAAGCTAGCTGGAAAAGAATGACACTGGGGCAAAGGCATATTCTGTATTTACCGTTCACTTTATGCTTTCTCACAGTGTTACACCCAGATTCACTAAATAAGCGCGTGGATTCTCTAGAAGCTAATATTAACACAATTCCCTAATAGCTAATATTAATTCAGCACATTTTCACTTGACCTGCCCTTCTACAAAGGAAGACAGTTTCAGTGCTGAAGTGGGTCACTTGTGAAACTGGAATTAATTAGGTAGATGATTATTTCTACAAACTGTGCTTAAAATATACTTTCTTGCCATCTCATATGTGGAGAAGTGAATAACACTTTTTTGTTTCTCCTAGGAGTAAATCTAGGGAAACCTCTTTAAGAGACCCCAAGCCCTACGCTGGTGATTCCCTGCATGAGAATTTCCGGGGGGACTTGTTAAATCACAGATGGATCTGCACTGACTTGCAGAGTCCCTCAATCAGCGTGTCTGTGGTGGACCCCAAGAGTCTGCATTTCTAACAAGTTCCCTGGTGATACATTACTTTGCATCACACAGAACCATTACTTTGCATCAGTCTCCGTAAAAATTTAATAACTTTCAAATTAAAATACAAAATACCAAATGAACTTAACATTCTCAATTCTATTTCTACGTAACTGAAGGAATGAATGTTTATTATTTGTTGTAATCATTCTGCTAATCAAAAAAGAATAAAGAAAACAGTATATTTTCCTAACTCTCCTATCAGCCAAATCAAACAAAACAATTCCCTTCTTTCCAACAGTGCTACATTTGCTTAAAGAGTACATCATATTCCTAAAGTCACAGGGTGTATTTCTAAGATTTTCATGGTCACTCCAACAGGTTAGATATCAGCTCAGCAAATATTCACAGTTCACTTCACTGTTCATTAACTGCAGAAAATTCATTCTGGGCACATAAGAAACTAAAGCATCCTCAATAAATATAAATTGTGAGTTTCTAGATAGGCAAAGCATAAAAAACTTCGTCCCGAGCACAAAATGCCGTGATTTGAAATCCTGCAGGTCCCTAAGGCATCCAGTGCTTCATAAAAAGTGATGCCCAAATTGATGGATGAATTGAGATGGCCAGAAACAACAAGCAGTTCAGTGCTGCGCCCAGAAACCCAGGGAAATGAAGCAAGGCGAGCGAGCTATGTTCTGAACAAGCTGTGAGATTGTCTCAGCTCATCTCTGTGGAACTGACGCCTTGCCTGTGAAGGTTTCTTAGGCAGAAGCGAAACACCACTCCTATCACTACACAAATAAGCATTATGTGCCCTACTCGTCAGGGTCTGCTGGACGTGGCAGGACACAGCAGCAGTGCCAGAGGAAACGCTCTTGCCTTCTCTGAAATGAACATGGACAGCTGTCGACTAGATGTAACTAAAGATTCTCCCTCTTGCAAAGCGGGCATGAATACTTTATAACATTGTATACCACAAAAACACAGTGGCTTGTTCATAACAGTGACTAATCAAATGCTTTAAATCAAACAAAGAAAGGATAGTGAAGCAAAAGCTGAAAACCTATGATGAAGATGCAGCAATTTTACCTGCTCTGTCTTAAATAAAATGTAAGCTGGATTTACCCAAGTTACCCTTGCATATTTAAAAAATGATCACATTAAGAATATTGACTGGATTTCAATGGGCTTTTTTTCTAAATTGCTACCTCTGTAGGGTTTCCACTTCCCAGGAAAGTATGTTAAATTACCTCAGAGACGCTGGGAATGGTCTCCGTATTGTCTTTATTACCATATACTTTCTTTTGGGCCTACCATCTTCCTCCTCTCTCCTTCTATCTGCTTTAATTATTTTACTATTAAACCTCAAATTCCTATCATCTGAAAATTTCTTTGAATTCTTCATGCTCCACCTGTCTGAATTACAGTGGCCTAGTAGTTTTGTCAAGGCAGAAAACACTACAATGTACTTTTTGTAAATTATCAAAGAGAGCCAGAAAACCAGCACTGTAGATGCTTGTGTTGAAGGGAGGGGCAATTGTGGAAATAGTACAGGTTTTCTGGGTTGCCAGTGGGTTCTACGGGTGTCAGAATTTTTCTTGTTGTACGTTGCAGTGCGTGAAGGTCTTTATAGTAGTTCTCTTACAAGTGAAGCTTTCAAATAAGGACCAAACAGTGGTTGTCCCAATGGTTTACAAGCATTTCTGCCAAAGTTTCTGCTGTTTTACTAAGTTTCATGAAATGCCTTGAGCCTATAGGGTTCAGGTCAGTAAAGTTTAGGCTTTAATTGAGTTTCCTCATATGTGTAAAATTTCTTAGTTACTTTTCTAAGTCTATAGTTTATATATAACTCACTCCAAAAATGATGCTTGTTTTGATGCATTTTAACATTCTAGTTAAAAGATAGAGGGCTAGGAATATAGCTCAGCAGCACAAGTGCCTGCCTAGCAAGCACAAGGTCATGAGTTCAATTCCCAGTACCAAAAATGAAAAGATGTAAAATGAAATTTATTATAAACTGACAAAGATGTTAAATTGATTACAACAGATTAAACACATTATTTAGCATGAGAATCCTTGGAAGCTATTGCTTTAACTCTAAGTCTTGGCCCTCTTCCTGTCTCACTGTAGCTAATTAGCAATGGATTTTCCTGAGTTTTGCATTTTGCAGTTGTTAGATACAGCAAGGCAAGGAAGAGAGAGGGAGAAAGGGACAAAAGGAGAGAGAGAGAGATGTACCCAACTCCTATGCTTGACTACAGCAGAAGGACCAAAAGTAGATCTTACATAGATGGTAAACACGCTTGTGCTAGCATCATTTATCATTAAGTAGATGCAACATGAGACAATGAGATAGCATTACCTATGGAACAAGCGCTCCAAACCTATGGCACAAGCTCATGCTTTTTTGAGTCACCTAAGAGACAACAGACAGCTCTCCTGGTAGCAACAAAAAGCTCCTCTGCTCAGTAGTGACGGCAGTGGATGAAGTGTCGCAGGAGCTATATCGTGAGCCTAGGAAGCCTCAGAAGGCAGAGTTCCTATGAGTAAAATGAGTTCACTCCTGATATAAACTCCCATTTTTTCCTTATTGGAAATAGTATTTTTCCCTGAAGGAGAAAGGATGACAGCAGGATAAAGGAAGTAGTGGGGAAAGAAAGGCAAAGTGTATTGTGGGTTAATACACAAAGTGTATTGTGGCTCCCTTCCTTGCCTAGACGCCCCAGTGCAGTGGTGTTTGGTTATCCTGGAAATGAGGGGGACCAGCCAGCCCCCAGTATTACTATTGTACTCTTTGAAGCACATGATCACTTTTAGTTTAAAACCAATTGTCTAAAATGTGTCATATGTCATATGAGAACCTAAGATATAGAAGAACCTAGTAAGAGCTAGGCTTTCTCTGAGATTCTTGTCATTCAGCATCCCAGAAGATATTTGAACTGTAGATTGTTAATTTGATGATAAAAGGGCAATTTTAGATATTATTGACTGAAACCAAGTGACCAGTTTTTTTTTTTTTTTTGCGGTACTGGGGATTGAACTCAGGACCCTGCGCTTGCTAGGCAAGCGCTTATTCCACTGAGCTATATCCCCAGCCCCTAAAGTAACCAGTATTAAGAGGACAAAAAAGTAACCAAAACTGGCATGGTGAGTTTTATGTGTAGTTAACTCCTAATGCCTGAGCAAATATTCCCACCTCAGGCTCAGTCTGGGTGTCGGGTGGCACACGGGGCACATATTCACTCTCAGAGAGATTTCTCCAAGAAAGCAAATATAAAGTGGAACTTCTTGCAATCACTTCCTGTGTTTGTATGACATCATGAGGATTTTTAGCATGTCATGGAGAACTTCTAAGAACACTTTTGTCTAATAAAGCATCAAACGTCTAATAGGCCAGAAACAGGTACAGCCACTAGGTGTGCTGTAGCACACTGGGTCCTGATGTGAAAGCTCCACCCGTAAGGGAACTACTATAAACTCCTCTATGGGCTGGAGCACCCAACAAGAAAGAAAATAGAATCCACTGATAACCCACAATACACTTTGCCAGTCTCTTCAACACAAGCATCTACAGTGCTAGTTGGTCTGGCTTCCTTTGATAATTTACAAAACGTACATTACAGCATGCTTTGCCTTGACTAAACTACTGAGTCCCTGTAAATCAGACAAGGAGAACATGAAAAATTCAAGGAAATTTTCAAATGACACAAATTTGGGATTTAATAGTAAAACAAGCTCTCCATTGCTGATTTGTGCTTCACCTCAGCAGGTGGAAGAACAGGTTATATTATTAGAATTCCTAGATAAACCCGAACTTGAACACTAATTTGATCTCAAACTGTCTCATTGTCATCTTTTATCTTTAAGCCTAATTATAATAACAAAGTAGCTAATTTCTGCCTCTTAGGGAATGGCATAATTTGAGGGGTGGTTGAACTCTATCCAAGATCAAGGTCTATTGGGGTTGGGGAGATACTAGTAACTAACTCTGTCTTCTTCAGGATTTGTAATGCAAACAAAACCTATCTTATGTGCTTTAAAAGCAAGACCAATTTTGCATGCTTATATCTGGTAATCTGAGCAATTTATGTGAAGACAACAATTTGCAGTATAACAACCACTGATGAGTTCCTACCATCCTGTCTAGTGAAAGTCTGTATTGTCTCTAATGCTCTTTTAAAGTATTATTTTCTTATTCCCTTTAACTGTCTGACCAATCTTCTATTCTTACATCTGGTAATCTGAGCAACTTCATTGAAGATAACAATATGTAATATAACAATCTCTGTTAATCCCTATCATTTGCTTTGAAACCCCATCCTTGCTTTGTTTTGTTTGTATGTTGCTGTTCTTCTTTTCTTTTTTTACTATTCTCTTTAAAATAAAAAAGAGCAGTGGCTCTGAGTACAAATAATTTTCCCATTGGATTTGCCCTTCATAAACCTCCCCCAGATTTCCATAACAATCTTAATACTCTACCAAAAGAAAACAGCAGCTACTTTAACTGATACATTCAAAGCCCTCGGTTGTTAACCCTAACAACTTTCTATAAATGGCTTCCAAATTTTAAAGTAGGTATTTGTGTCTGACTCATGACATTCTGTCTGTGTGTGGAACAGCATGTAGATAAGCAGAACAGCCCTGCTGCCACGTGGTCTGGGAGTGCAAGCAAACTTCTTTCAACTATTTTATTTTGTCATGTATTTTTAGTATAGTACAGCTCCCAAAATGGAGATACAATAAAAATGTAAAATGTTAAAGATTAACATTATTAAAAATAACTTCGCAAAAATAAGACACCAAAAGACAAGTACCACATGATCTCACTCACACATGGAATTTAAAGAGTTGACCTCCAGGAAGTTGAGAGTAGAGTGGTGGTTTGCAGAGGCTTGGAGGTCCCCTGAGGGGCGTCAGGGAAGGTTGATCCACAGGTGATAAGTTACAGGTAGATAAGAGAAATAAGTTCTGATTATTATTACATAGTATGGTGGATATAGATAATAATAATGATGTCCTGTGTATTTCACATGGTTACAAGAAAGGATTTTGAATCTTTATGTTAAAGAAATGTTTGAGGATATAATATTTAACCTTATTTAAACATTCTACAATATGTACCTGTGTCAAACATTAAAAAGTACCCCATTCCTATGTGTAGTTGTTATTTTTTATGTATCAGTTACAAACACAAACAAGTTAAATAAATAATTGAACCCATTCCTTCAGTAAGTACTTTTTGAGAACCTATTATGTGTTACTGTTTCTGGTATTGGAACAGTGAACAGGGAAAGTACCCACATTCACAGGGTTTACCTGTCAGTGGGAAGCAATGGACAGGAAACAAAGATAGGTCACACAGTGATGGATGATGTAAATGAAATCAAGGTATGGAAAGTTCTTAACAAGTTGAGGAAAGGGTAAAAGCGCCAGGTATGTAGAGAAGATGATGGCCTAGCTACTTAGGACTGCTGTCACAAAGTGCCAGAGACCAAGTAGCTTATCAACAACAGAAATTCATTTTCATAGTTTTGGAAGCTGGACCAGAATGTTCAGGTTCTGGTAAGGATCGTCTTTTAGGCTGTGGATTCTAGATTGTTTATATCCTTTTGTTTCCACTTTTTATACCCATTCGTATGGGTGTCACCCTCATCACCTAATCACAAACACCCACCTTCTAGCACCATCACATTGAAGTGAGTGTTTCAGCATGTTAACTTTGGAGGGATGGAAACATCCGAGTCACCGCAGGCAGTAAGGGGAGATCTCCGCATGTAGATGGCGGGTGAGCAGAAACCTGCACGAGGTCAGAGAGCAGGCCGTCTAGCGAGAAAGGAGCAGACGAATCTGACAGGTTCTCAGCAGGAAACAAAACCTGCAGGGCCTTCTAAGAGCATTGGATCTTATTAGAGGAATAAAGTCACTAGAAATTTTCAGCAAAGCATTAACTTGACTTGACGTAAAATTTCCCAAGACTCACATGGCTGTAGAAGGAGCATGCCCTATGAGGGTGGGGGTGAGATAAATGGCAGAACTGCTGAAAAATTTAGTAAACAAAACCCATTCAGATGCAACATAACTAGTGTTTAGGAGGCAATGAGCACAAAAGGTATTATTCATTTACAAATTTTGCAGGCCAAAAATATTCTGGGCAGTGTGCTTAGCGACTGACAGAAAAGGAAACGTCATGTAATTGGGAATGCCCTTTATATTTCTGTAAAGTGAAAAGACAATAAATTATTATCTCTAATTTTTCTTACAACGGGCAAGCAAGTAACTAAAGCTACAAGTCAAATCAAACCACAGTGAGGAAAGCCTTGCTTATGAAACCTCCCCCCTCACAATGCAGTGGACAGCTCCACCAGGATTACATCTTTATCATTTGTCACATTGTGAGAAAAGTAACTCCTAAGGCCAGGACTTGACTCCTGTTACCTCCTCTTTCTGGATGTCTTTCTGTTTCTCTAATTAATATGCACAACTTCACGCAAATCCCTTTGTAAGACGTATTTTCGTGTGTAAGATACGCTTTCTGTGACTAATGTCACCACATGCTGAGCCGACCCCCCGCTTTGCACGTATAAGTACTAAGGAAAATGCAATTTGCACATCATACACCGGGTGAGAGGCAACAGAATCCAGTGACAAAACTTCCAGGCTGACAGAAATCAGAACTATGATCTACCTCAATGATAGAAACTTTTGCACATTACCTAACCCCTCTACCTTTACTTTTTCTGCTCATGCAGTAGGAATTGTGATACCTCCGTGTACTTGATGTGAAAATCAGTGAGATGATAATCTCACTGTTGTGTATGAGAAAGTTAAGAATCTGTCACCAGAGTTCAAATTTGTAATCGTTACCCAGGACTGCCTCTTTGATAGTACCTGTAGACATTTATAGAATACCTAGTCTAGTATATGCTACACAGCAGCCGTTAACACAAATAATTGTCTTTTCATTTATGCTTAATTTCCCAGATCATTGTGTCATTTATCATTTCCTTTTGAATAAAGAGAAAATTAATGGCAGAAAAAAATGTGACTTTTCTGAACTTCTAAGACTTACAAACTACTGCAAAGAAGACTAAGAAAAAAAGTGGAAGAAAGAAAATTAATAGAAGCCAGGCAGTATTAACGAAGAAGGAATGGTCCATGTCCAATGCTGCCACAAAATACTGGCCACACTGTAGCCAATTCACAAATGACCAGAGAATAATAAATTTTAAAAATATGTTTTTATAAACTAAGGTATTTTTAGTAAACGGACAAGCTTTCCCTTGAGGAAAGTCCTGAAAGGAACACTGCTATAAAATGTTCAATCCCAGATGGGAAAATTTCAAATAAATTCCTAGATTCCCAAACCAATCAAGTGATTTAACAGATATGAACTTATATTCATGATCAAAAATTGATGGAATGAATACATCATGCAGATTCTGTTAACCTTTACTGACGCTTTAATGTTTACCCCAAATCTTATAATTTCCTCTTCCTCTGTTCGTCAATATTTTTGCCAGAATTTGTTTCAAACTTTTACCATCCATCACCTCCTTTTATTTTAAGTAGATTCCCACAAGGCAAGGAAATGCCAGTGGATCAAATTAACAATGCCACAATCTCTGCCCTTTTTAAAATTATCCATCATCACCCCATCTGCCACCACCACCTGAGGGACCCTGCCTCCTCTGTTCCTTCCTTCCCTGCCTGGGTCTCAACCTCCTCCTTTCTGTTGAGCCTACAAAATGTAAGTTACCGCCCCACTATGATTAAAAACTATATAAAACCTTGACCTCGACATCTTGCCTTCTGCCAGGTTTTCAGGAACACAATCTACAGGTGCTGCCTTCATTTCTTTTTTCATCTAAAAATTATTGAAGCTGCTCCTGCCGAGCGCACCATAACATTTTTGTAGGAAACAGTTTTTTTGTCCTTCCACCTCCCTGACTTTATGCAGCACTGGACACAGACCACTCCTTCTTCGTTAATACTGTCTGGCTTCTATTCATTTTCTTTCTCCCACTTTTTTCTCTTAGTCTCCTTTGCAGGCTCTCCTAATCCTTACGGTTACCTCCTCGACGAATGGCAGCATGCCGCAGCAGGCTGCTTGATACCATTGAAAGCTCTAAAAGTTTCACCATCACTGTCCTGGATCCTCTTTCCTCATCCTACGTATTCATTGCCAGGAACTTTGTATTTTCCGTGCCTCAGCTTGCACCTACACTACTGATGTATAGTCCACAGCATTAATGTCACTGGTGCCTTGCAAACCCCAAATCCATCTGCCAAGAGGACACAGCAGGTGGGCAAGCCCCTCCTTGGGATATATTAAAAAATAAGCTCACCTTCTTCCAATCCCAAATCCACTCTATTTCCTCCATAACCAATTAAGGGGCCACATTTACTAAGCCATCCATGCCAGAAAGCCGCAAGTCGTTCTTGACTCACTTCCTTACAGTCCTCTGTATCTCAGATCTGTGCCCTTTCCAGTGGGCAGTGGTAACATCAGAATTTCAGAGTATGCTTTATTAAGAAAGCTGGCAAGAGAGTGTCCTCAGGCCGAGTCTGAAGGAGCTCTACTGGAAACTACAATTTCCTTTCAAGTAGTAGACGTCAGCCTGGTGAATCCTGTCAACTTTCCCTCAAACCCCCGTCCTTGAGAATGATGGTCTATACTCATTCATAGCGTTTCCTTCATAGCACTTGTCACATTTATAATTATTTCTGCAGTTATTTCTTTAAAATCCATCTCCTCATTTCACTGAAGGTTCATATAAGTAACATAGCTGGCTTTTACACTTACTGCTTCTCAGTGAATACTGAAAATGTGTAATCCTCTACCAACTGTCTTATAACTACTGAGCTCATGCAGTGTTCTATTTGATTTCAGTTACTTGGTTCTATAATTTACCTTTCTGTTTCAGAAGCTTCACACCTTTCCTTAGGTTTCCAGATTTTGCATTTGCTTTGAAAGAATTAGTTATAGATTGCTGAAGAATTCTCATGATGCCTGCTTTAAGATACTCTTCAGATAATTCCAACACCCAATTCAGTTTAATGTTGATATCTGTTGATTGTCTTTTCTTACTCAAGTTGTCATTTTTCACTGTATCCTGGATATTTTATTTACTAGGTTAAAGAAGCTGGGTCCTATTTGAGTCTTTCACTTTACAGGGAGACACCCTTTATGTTTAGCCTGTAGATCCTACCCAATACCTATGGGCTGTATTCCAGCATCATTTAATTTTCAGAGCTTTGGAGGTATTACTTTCTCTAATTAGTCTCTCTGGTTCCCTGGGGCTTTTACTATCCCTTTTGATGCTGCCTGAATGAACTAAAAGACATCGCCAGGAAAGGGACCAGATCTCTTTCAATGGGAGAAGACCAAACCAGGGTGAGGCCAAACCAGTGGCTCCTGGGTCCTCAAGCCTCTGAACAGGCAAGGAGAGCCTCCCACAAAGACAGAGTCCAGACCGGCTACCTGCTATCACTGAATCTCTCCTACCATCTCAACTCATCCCACTTCACATCTCTCTGCAAAAAAGGGATTCTCAGTGCCAGAGAGAAGTCTTTCTCACTATTCCTTATTTCTAATGGGGACCCAACTGATCCCCAATGGGTAAGGTCAGGCTTACCTGTGATAAAAGATCCTTCTACTCCTTCTGGGGTAGCAGGGGGGTGGAGCACACGGGGCTGCCTCCCCTCTCACTCTGGGGACTGCAGAACTCCACATCTAGATGACATCTATGGAGTGATGGGAGGAGCTATGAGACACCTGGCTTCTGTTCTGTTTCTCAGATTCTGAGGTCCCAAACCAACTTGCCTTCTCATCATCTTTCAGTTGTCCTTGTATTGTCCTGTCCATCATTTCACAGTTTATAGTTATCCTCAGGGAGGAGCAGAGGGAAAATGCGTGTAAGAGCATCTTGCACGGACTGGCAGTTTTACCATTGCTTTCTTTAAATACCTCACAATTTTTGTGTTTTTGAGAATAGATGTCAGACACTATTGAGCATCCTCATCCTCTCAAGAACATAATGTGTGTTTCTACTCAGTGTCCATGGTATTCTGTTCTCTGGTTCCTGATATTGACCACAGATGCCCAACATGCTATTCAAGACAAGGTCTAAAGCTCACTTTGGTCAGAAATTCACTGTTCTAAATTAATCAGGGCCTAAGTGTTAGGCACTTAATATTGTTACATGCTGACTTTGCATCAACTTCAACTGAACTGTCTCAACTTTGGTATTAGCTTCTAATCCTCCAGCTGAATGAGATTCTACGCTCTTCTGTTTACTGCAATTTACTGAGGGCCAGCAGTTTTATAGGTGGTGGTGATAACAGCAGAAAGAAAGAAAGAATTGTCTCTCATTAAGCTTACATTCTATTAAGAGAGGGAAGTAGCAAACAAACATTTCAACTATTAACTAAGGATTGAAAGGGCAGTCATATGGGGAGCCAGAGGATGACTGGACAGTGTGATGTTTCACATCCCAAATACTCAGGAAAGGCCTCTCTGAGAAGGTGCACTCTGTGTGAGCCGAGCTGTTATGGAAGAGGAGATAATTCCACAAAGATAAGTTCAAAGTCACTGGAGGACAAACCACAGGGAGGCTACTCTGGCTATAAAGGTGCACTTGAGAAGGAGACAGGGAAAAAGTGAGTTTGGAGGGTAATCATTTGCCACCATAAGGTAAAACTTCACCCAGTTCCATCTGGGACAAATGTCTATGCTGAGGTATTTTGATTTTTGGTGTTTCCAGCGGTTCTCAGTCTTTTAATTGTATAACAGCTTGTGAATTTTGAGCTAATAGTTCTAAAGTGGAGCCCAGTGATGCATATTTTTTATATCATCCATGGATAATTCTAACACAAAAACTACTTTAATAATAATTGCCCTTGACATGAGCTGTCCAGAGCAATAAATATTAACCACATATAGCTAGTGTCATTAAGGCATTGAACTTTACTTTATTTGCTTCTTTAACACATACTTAGAGTTGTCATTGGGACACATCTAAGTATACTTGGAATAATTTTGAGTCTGTAGATCTACTTTTTCAACTATAAACTGTATAAAATTTAAATGTAGGTCAAGCATTTCAATGAAAATTTAACATCCATGTTTAGATTGACTATAAGAACAGAATACACACCAAATTTCAAATATTTAGCATTAAAAAGGGGAACATTTCATTGATAATCTTTGTACTGCTTACTTGTTGAAGTGATAATTTGGAGATATGGAATTTAAAATATATATTTTAAAGTGTATGTTATTGAAGTAATAATTAAAATTAATTTTCCCTACTTAATTTGGCTACTAAAAAATTTAAATGATAGAAGTGGCTGTCATATGTCTGTTACACAGCACTGCCTTAGCTTGAAAGTTTATCTATAGCTCCATCCTTACACTGACTTTCCTGAAACAAAAATGTGGGGCAAGAGACATGGCGAGGAACGTCAGGATTGTTGGCAGTTTTCCTCAGGTAACCGAGTAATAATGTACATGGTATCATTTTACAACAGAAGCACCTTAAGAGCTAATCCTCTGACAAACTATCCAATTCCTTGACCTTTGAAAGAACTCAGTCTCTCATGATTTTTCTCAGGGCTGCACTTGTCACTTAGCAAATAGAGCCACTGTTTAATTATTGCTGTAAACTAATAGAGGAGATGAGCCACTTCAAAGGCCGCTTCTTAGTTCAGTATGATGTAACAGAATTCGGGGCTGGATGATTTAAACAACAACCATTAATTTCTGACATTTATGGAGGCGAAGACACTGAAGGTCTGTGTGCTACACAATCCAGAATAATGATCTAGTGTCTTGGTTGGATAGAGCTTTTTACTTGTTGCACACTGACATGATAGAGAGCAGAGAGTAAGACTGGCTCTCTTCCTCTTCTCACAAAGCTCTAATTACCTGCCAAAAGCCCCATCTCCCAGGATCCTCACATTAGGGCTTTAATATATGAATTTTAAGGCAACACAAACACTCAGTCCAGAGCAAGTCATATGTCTGCTAACTTGTATCAAACTTCTGCTTTATTTTGTATCTCTTCTGCTATCTGTGCCCCGGCGGACTCAAAAGAGACAGCCCCTCTCAGGGTTTGCAATGTAGATATATCGAACAGCTTCACCAAGAGCGTTCTTACCCAGGAGCAAAGCAGTCCAGAGCTCACCCACCCTCAGCCTCTTTTGCTGGGTTCTTACACTCCCAGCTACCACACACCTGCCCTAGCCAAGGCCAAGGAGACGACAACTGGCAACAGCTCCTGCTCTCTGGAACAACTAAAATTACTCGAACTACTTACATATTCAAACCACTTAATTCTAAATTTGTGTGGCTTGCCTATCGCACCTCATCTATTTCATCCATGAAGACCATAATGAAGCCCCTTGCGCACATTTTCTCTTGGTTCATCAGCCTCCTGATCAACCCTCACGTTTCCTTCCATGGCCCTGCACGACAGCGAATCCCCTGCAGCCTTGCAAGCTGTAATGAGCTCTCTTTTCAGTGGGTGTCATCTCCTGATCTGTTGGTCTTTACACACCTAAACAATGATAAAATCAACATTGAAAAACATAACTTCTTGTAAAAATTTCCACTGCGATTAGAAAGTTCCTGGTTATAATGCATCAGTGGCATCTTGTTCTGTCTAATTTTTCTTGATGGAATATAATAATGCTTTTGAGTCACTTATGCCAGAAACTATGTTGCCTTTGTATTTGAGCTTACAAAATTTACTTTTCTTCTAAACTATGATATTTTGGAAGTTTTGGACCATCTTTTAGATTTCTCCATAAGCCTTCAAATCCTAGAGGTTCACAGGGATAAGATAAGTACGAGCTACTTAAGCAGGCAAATTACATAACTACCAATTTCACTGATGTATTTGATTTACTTTAATCCCAGCTTCCTGGTTTACTGCAAAAAATGCAAATTAACTCCGTATTTGATCATTTTTATTATCTAAATTAACATTGACTCAAGCAAGCAATTACTATGATTAAGTTTTTCCAGCACAATCTCCACACTTTAAACACAAATAACTTTGTGACTGACAGAGTGTGTTTCAGCTACTCAGTTGAACTGTGCTACACCAGAGGAAAATCACTTCAACACAAAAAAATGCCTTATTACTGAATATCCTAAAATCTCTGGAGTTCTACATTATAATATTTTCTTTATTTTTTTGATGCATAGCTAATAGGTCTTATAAATAAGCTTACTGATCCTTTGGGAATGTCATAGATTCTGTAATGGTTTGTATTTACCTGTCCCCCTAAATCCTCAGGCAATCATAGACTGGATATTTGGAAAATGATTTGATTATAGAGACATTCCAGCTGACTTGCTCTTGGGAGGGGAAGCTGAGTCAGAAGAGCTGGGACCCCAGGGCCTTGTCCTGGAGGTGTACAGCCCCTCCCAGCTCCTCCCTTCACTCTGTTCTGCTTCCCAGAGACCCTGGGCTGAGCAGTTTTCTTCTGCCCTGGCCCTTCCGCCATGCTCCTTCTGCCCTGGAGCCGGCCAGCTGTGGACTTCCATTGCAGACTGAGCTGAAATAACCCTCTCCTCCACCAAGGCGTGGTGCCGGATAATGTGTCCCATTGATGAGGAAAGTGGCGAAAACAGACCCCGTAGTCAATGTAATTTTAAAACTCTACTCTTTCACAAGAAAAATAGCGCACAAATTCATATAGACATAATAATTTTTATTGGATACTTTCAATGTAGTCAAACAGATTGTGAAGCCCATTCATGAAATCCGTAGGGGTTACTTCTCTCAGGTTAAATATCCTTGTCTTAAAGGTAAGACAATTCAATTAGATTTCTGGTAATTAATGTAACATTTTTTCCTGATTAGAACATAGTACCTAATTAAGAAAATAGATTGGACAAATATTAAAACACTTAAAGAAAATAGGCTTTTGAAATTTTGACGTCACATTTTCCCATGCTGAGGAGATTAGAAATACTCATCTCCTGATAGAAGAGTTCAGTGTGATTTTTACTATGATAAATTCACCAAATATATCACACTAAAGGTTTTTAAAGAAAGAAACTAAAGATTTCCTTGTATGAAGATAAGCTATATTATAGCTAAACAAGGAATTGCAGGGTGCAAGAATAACCTGATTCCAAGATTATAATAAGAAAATATCATCCTTGAAATGAAACATGAGTATATAATGGATTAGACTGACTGTACAACGACAATATACTTTATTTGTAATAAGGTACAACTCACCTAGAAATGGGTGTTAACGAGATGACAATGCAAATAATATTTTAGAAGGGAGTTATTATACGATTATCTATAATATTGAAAATTTGGGAAAAGTCTGAATGTAAATAGCGTTTAAAAAATTATAATATATTCATATAATAATATATCATTAAAAACAGTTATAGGGTAGTATTTGTTGCTATTGGAAAATTTACTATTCACAATATAATTAAAATCAGTGTTTGTGTGCCTTAGAGAACATCCTTTTTATAGGAAAAAATACATAAGAACACATTCTCAATTGCAATTATGTTTAAGTTTTTTGAAACTTTACAGTTTTTTGTCTGCTTGCATTCCTGCATCAAACAGGTTTTCATTGTAATACGAAGTAAAAGTCTATTAATGGTATTTTTGAAAGTTTGTAGTTTATAAATGCACACAACCTTGCAAATTCATAGTGAATGCATTCTATACTAAGAAATTATTTATGACATTCTAATAAGAAGGCATATTTTTAAATGTAAGTGTTAAAGAACACTATACTAATAAGTCTATTTTCTAGAAAATGTTTCATCAAAAAAAATAATTGTTTATAGAAAGCTTAGTGAAAACAGGAGGCACAGATGAACATTTGCTCGAGGTGGTGCAGGGCTATGCAAAGGAACAGTGTCTAAGAGGCTTTTGTGTCACAGACAATGAGAAGGCATTGACTGGAAGAAGGTTACGTGCCAGTCAAGACTAAACACCCAGCGAAACTACACAAGACCCTTTGCTCACAGAACACACCTCTGCTTCGTCATCTGATTCCTCTGATAAATTGATAGACGAAACATGGACTTGTGACATAAGAGAACTATAATGTCCCTGGGAAAGTACTGGTCTCCCTCAGGGCCCAACGCACTCACTATAAATTTGCAAGGTTGTGTGCATTTATAAACTATTTTCTTGCAAGAGTTTACACTGTTTGTGGTTACTGTTTTGGTAATTTAAACTATTCTGTGCACTCATCCATAAATTAACAGGAAAAAAGTTTCAACTAGAAAAATGAACAACTTGGCATGTCATTACCATTGTACATATATATTATATATAATATAAAACTTTAACCCAGAAAGCCAACATGTTTACCAAGACCTCCATACATTTCAACTAAAACAAGGATTTTATCACTCATTTTACAAGCCCCTAATATCTTAGTATTTCTCCAAGGCCTAAGTTTTCCTGTTTGCCACCTGGTTTCACTGCTGACAAGAACTATAAACCTTATACAGATCCAACTAAAATAACTTTTTTTAAATTTAAAGTTAGATAAGAACATGTAGAGGATCGTTGTTAAGACTCCATTTGCGGGCTGCTGGGATGTGATAACATAGGAGGGAAGCGAATGTTAACCTCTGCACAGAATGCCTTCCCAAGCACGTGGATGCTTAAACTCACACAGTGCCTTAGCCCATTTTGTGCTCTTCAATGAAATACCCCAGACTGGTAATTCACATGCAGCAGGTATTTATTGGCTCACCCGGAGGCTGCAAATTCCAAGTCCAACGGGCCAGATCTGGCCAGGGTCTTGTTACTATATTTCAGGACAAAAGGTCAAAGTGAGGGCAAGCGAGACCAAGTGTAATGCTTGATACATTCTGTCAATTTGAAATCCGGAAGCTTAACTGGGTAACTCAGCAGTTCTACATCCTGGGGTACAAAGGACACGCCCTTGCCTGCTAGGGTGTGGTTCCTTGTGTCACCTGAGAAGATTAGAAGTTTAATAAACAACTCAGCAGGGATCCAGGGTCTTTATTTGTGAACCTCCTGAGCCTGTGCAAGAGGAAGGCACAGCGAGGGTGTGGGCGGACAGCCAGCATACAATCTAAGGGAGGAAAAGTGGTTTGCTCTTCTCCACTTTTGCTCGTTTCTTTTCCTGCCTTCTGCCACCTTGAAGTGTTGCCCGTGTGCCGCACCACCCAGTCTTGGAGCCAGCTGATTATGGACTGAAAACTCCATAAACAGTGAGCTAAATAAACTTTTCCTTCCTGAATTTTGGGATATTATGAACTGAAAACTCTACAGACTTTGAGCTAAATGAACCTTTCCTTCCTTAGTTCGGAGCCTGGGGTACTTGGTCTCAGAAACAAAAGAAAAGTAACCAAGACACCAAGACATCAAGCTCAGTCTCAAGCCCTTGTGTAATCAGCACTAACCCACTCATGAAGGAGGAGCCTCCATGGCCTAAACACCTCCAATTAGGTCCCATGTTTTCATACCGTTAGCTTGGGAATTAAGTTTCCAGCACAATCTTTTTGGGGGACATAATCAAATGATAGCAGAGTATGTGTGTTTGAATTTATAATACGTATAAGAAATCTTAGAGGAATGTGCAGATTTCTGGACTTGCCAAAGGTTCTCTTCATAATTAAAGACAGTTATTCCCCAAGCTTCACTTCCGACATTGAAGGAGACCAGTAAGAAACCCTGCTCTGATTCACACCAGCTGAGAGAAAAGCAGTAGTACCTTACAGAGGGCGGTCCTGCAGTCAGGAGAAAGTTTTTCACAAATCTCAGCTTACTTGATCAGATGATACTCCAGCATTTGTCTCATCCCACTCATCTCATTTATCTCTACTATCTAGGTACCTATATATCCTCCTAGTTACTCTAACACCACACAAACATGCACACACACATAGTTACATGGCTCAATATCTTCACAGCTTCTAGAAGATAAAATCACCCTTCCCGTTCCCATGTTGTCACCCATTGCTTTCTCTCCCTGCAGTGGCATCTAGCCTCTCCCCACTCACTGCCTGTTACATTCATTTTTAGTCTTCAACTAACATTCTCCCTCCACTGACACCTCTGACTTGTAGAAGACTTGGGCGTAGTTTTCATCACAGATCCCTTAACTTGAGACCTGACTCAATTACCAGTTTTCACATTACCTGATGCTTTTTCCCATATCTGCCAACGTGCTGAGATCTGCTTTAAATGTGTTCCTTGGTGGGCAGCACCAGCACAGCCTGGAAGCGCCTCAGAAATGCAAACTTGCTGGATGGCTCTCCAGATACACTAGATCAGAAGCGAGGAGTGAAGCCCAGTCATATGTGTTTTAATGAATTCTTCAAATGACTTTTCATATAATTATTAATATCATTTTAATCAATAGGAAATTATACATGTTTGTGGGGTACAGTGTGATGTTTCGACATATGTATGCAAAGCAAAATGGTTGACTCAACTAACATCTCCATCATCTCATTTACTTTTCATGATAAAATAGCAGTTTATTCTCTTAGGAATTTTTAAATATGTCATTATTAACTATAGTCACCGTATTGTGAAAATATCTCACAAATTTATTTCTTTCATGTAACTGAAACTTTGAGCCCTTTAACCAATATTTCCCTCTTCCCTCCCCCACTTCAGCCTCTGTTAATTACCATACTTCCTATTCTTTCTTTTCATGTATGAGACTGCTTGGCTTCCTCCCCCTTAGCATAATATCCTTCTGATCCACTTTGAGTCTTTGTTTTGTTTTGTTGCACATACCATGAGCTAAGGGTATACTTTAATTCTGCCTGGGATATCCAGCTTTCCCAACAGTTTATTGGAAATATTGCCCATTTCTCATTGTGTTTTTGGCATCTTTGAAAAAAAAATTGGTTGATTTAATGTGTGGACTTATTTATTGATTTCTATCCATTTCATTGGTTGATATGTTTCTTTCTGGGATAGTGCCATGCTTATTTGATTACAATAGCTTTATAATATCTTTTATAAGTCCCAAAGTGTGCTGCCCCCAGCTTTGTTCTCTTTTGCTCATGATTGCTTTGTCTTTTTGGATTTCTTTATGTGATTATACAATGAGAAGAGAGAAAAATGAAGAAAGCCCTCAAGAAATTTAGGGGACTCCATCAAAAACATGGCATTCACGTAAGAGACCTAAGCATAAAAGAGAGAAAGAGAGTCAGAAAACTTAATGATGAAGAAAGGAAATAATGACTGAAAATTTTCCAAATCTGAAGAAAGATACCAACATTCAGGTCAGAAAGCTCAGAGGTTTCCAATCAAAAGCAGCAAAGAGAGAAGCTCATCAAGACATGTCACAATCAAGCTATCAAAAAGCAAAGGCAATAAGATAATTCTGAAAGTGGGAAGAGATAATAAATTTATGATTAAGAAGGAAGTCCTCATAGAGTGATTAGGATACATCTCAGCAGCTACCTTGTACTCCAGGAGAGAGTGAGATGATCTATTCAAAGGATAAAGAAAAAAATTAAATGATCAACCAAGAATGTTTCTTTCAATGAAGCTAGCCTTTTGAAATGAGGGAGAACAGTTGGCCAGACAAGCCCGGCCTTATACCAGTCACTAAAAGGAGTTATTTAAGGTGAAATGAAAAATTACTAATTAATAACCCAAAGTTCAGAAAAGCATAAATTCAATGGTATAAATAATACACAGTGATATTCAAAATATTCTAGCATTACAACAGTGATAAGTAAAGCAATTATACGTTTAACCTGAAGGTTAAAAGACAAAATTATTAAAAACTATAACTATAATAAATTAACAAATACAAATTATAAAACTATAGAAATTTGACAGCAATATCATAAAATGTGAAAAGAGTGGAGATGAAGCATAGAGTTTTTATGTCACATAAGTTTGTTTCTTTGTTTTGGTCTTTTTGAGATTTGGTCCTACTATGTAGTTCAGGCTGGCCTTGAACTCACAGCAATCTTCCTTCCTCAACCTCCTGAGTCCTGAGGTTATAGGCATGCATCACCATACCCAGTATATGTCACTTAAACTTTAAGCAACTTTAAATAGTCTGCTATTAATATACAATGTTTCATGGAACCACCATGCAAAAATTTCCCATAGATAAAATCATAAAAAGAACAGTTAAAGCACTAACTGTTAGGTTAACTGTTTTGTTATGCATTATGCACTATGACAGAAAAATCATCAAACCTCAAATGAAGACAGCAAGAGAAGAAGAAAAAGAATTTGAAAAAAGAAAACTCCAAATGAATCTGATGCTCAGCAAAATTTGAGAATTACTGGCTTAGCACTAAATTAGTAATATCAGTGATGCGCATATCAGAAGCTCAATGAACAGTGTCTAACCCAAGGGGTGGGTATATTTTCTTAGTACAGTTGCTCAAAAAAGTTACTGGGGTTTTAAATTCTATTTAGAACCCTGTCCCACAAGTCCTGATCATAGAATGAACAAATGGCAGTTAAGTTTTGACTGTTAGTGAAACAACCTATCCTAGAAACGACTCATTAGCTTCCAGTTGCATCACAGAACTATACTACATAGCTGTCACTGGCTGCAAAGACACTTTGAGAACGAAATTTCTAGCTGGTATTTTATTGATTGTTGCAAAACTGGGATTCTGATAGCAAGAGAATTAGAGCTGGGAAGTAACATGAACTTCCTTAGGCTGGGATAATTCATGTCTGTCTTATGCCAACAAGAAAATAAGAAGTCAGCTCAGTTAAGAGACTCCTAATATTTTTCATTCCATCTGAGACATTTAACTATTCTTTGGTCATTAACTTCATTAATTAGACTCCATAAAATTGACATTAGACTTTTAAATTTAGAAAATAATTTTATAAGGTCTTACCTAATATTACTATATTTTTAAATGTATATTTAGTTATATGCCTACAAATATACTACCAAAAAAGAATTGTTTAGTCAAAGAACAGAAAAATGAATCCCAAATTGAATTCTTGAAAATACACATCTTACTTGCCATCTGTGACTTGAGTTCCTTGGACAGTGAGGTATGATAGTGTTACACGCTACCGTTTTTGAGAACTAGGCTAGAAAAAGCTATGAAATTAATAAAAATCACTGTGGTTGGAAAACAACTCAAAGTACTTCCTGAGTTTTGACCAGTCAGTACATGTGTATTCACATATAAAACTTTCATTCTTCATAGAAGGAGCACAGGAATTCAGAATTTTGCTTATTTGATCAGCATAATTTTGAACAAATGCTTTCCCAAAATATTCTTTGTGATCATCAGATTGCTGTGTGAAATGACAATTACTATTTCTTTGAAAGTTATAGAATGAATAACTCATGGAACTATTCTGGTATCAGGTCTGTATACACATCTCATTTTACCAACAGCTCAGATTTTTGTTATGCATTATTCAGTGATAATTGATAATCCATTGGAATTTTGTAATTACCCCTGATTCTATATGTGACCCCTACCATTAGTTATTTGTAAAGAGTGTACATTATAGCTCCTTACACAGAGAGGTAGGAAATAACACTTTCAGAGAAGCATTTGGCCAAAATTTAGAAAGAAATAGAAAATAATCACACTTTTCTTAAGTGGAATGATTGCTAACGCTATAAAACATTTATTTTAAGAATTGTCTTTTCTTCCGCACATCTGTGCTCAGCTTTTAGACTAAGTGCACTTTTAGAGCTAGAATTTGGATCAACTTAAGAAGTCAGTAGTTGAGTAAATGGGTCACTGTAGTGAAATCACTTGGAAAATATCTTAGATTTCAGGACTCTCTGGAGAACTTTTAGAAGCTTTTCTCAGTGGTAGGTCAGTGTGGTATCTGAATGTAAGAAATGGTATAATAGATTTTTTTTACTTTAAAAAGGAGAGCCCTAAAATAAATTCTACATGTATATGATGTTAAAAAAATACAAAAACTAAAGAAAATGTGAATAATCATTTAACTTATCTCCAGGTAAGTGATGATTTTATAAATATGAAATGGGAATAAGAATAACTGAAAAAATATGATATTTCTAAATTATAGTTGTAAAAATTTCATATGGGGGAAAGAAAATTCATAGTCAAATAAAAGTGTATAAGATTACTTCAGCAGATATTACATAAGACTAACATCCTAAATGTGTCACCTCAAGTAATCTCAAACTAACGCTATAATACAGGAAAGCACCCCAAGAGAAAAAATCAAACCATGTGAATGAGGTGAAAATTCTAAGAAGAAATATAAATTGACAAAACAATTATTTAATTTCACTATTAATTATTGACGTGTGAATTGCAAGGAGATAGATATGAGTTTTACACTGCCACTGTAATAAGTTACCATAAATTTAATATCTTAAAACGGTGTCAATGCATTATGGTACTGAGGTCTCAATCTGTGTCTCACCGGCTTAAATCAAGGTATTGTCATGGTTACGTTCCTTTCTGGAGGCTGCACGTGTCTATTTATTTCCTTTTTACCTTCTGCAGGTTACTCCCATCCATTGACCCTTGGCCCTCTTCCAATACCACCAAAGACAGTGTGTTAGTTGCTTCTTCATTGCTAAGACTCAGTGCCTGTTTTATCCACAACTTAAAGGAGAAGTTTAATTGGCTCACGGTTCCGGTCCATGACCAGCTGGCTCCAAGCCAGATATGGTATAGAGGGAGGGTGTGTGTAGAGGAGCAAACTGCTTCATTCAGTCAAGGTTTAGCTGATCTAGTTTCAAAATGTCTTTTATATTCTTGCAACATGTCTACATGAAGCATGTACTCTCTGTCAGGTACCACTGGCATAGAAAGCACAGCAAGACAAAGGCAGAAGTCACTACTCTCAGTGGTTTTTCAGTTCATTAATGGAAGTCAGTTTTGGGTGAATCTTACAATGAGAAACACGAGGGTTCTTCTACTTTAAAAGTGTAAAGAATACTTCTGTGGATATAAAAACTGAGTTTGATAGAGGGACAGAGTATTAGTCTGCTTGAGCAGTAGTAACAGAGTACCACAGACCATGTGGCTTACACAGCAGAAATTTTATTTTCACACATTTTGAAACTAAAAGTCCAAGATCAGAGTTCTGGCAGGATTCAGTTGTTGAAAGGCGCTCTCTTCCTGGCTTTCAGAAGGCTGCCTTCTCACTACGTCCTCACATGGACTTCCTCTGTATGGACGGATGAAAAGAGAAAGAAAGAGAGGATCTTTTTTCCATTTATTTTTTGAGACAGGGATGCTGTGTAGCCCAGGCTGGCCTTGAACCTTTAATTTGTTATAGAGCAGGCAGGCCTTGAACTCAGGATCCACCTGCCTCAGCCTCACAAGTGCTGGGATTACAAGTGTGCAACACCACACCAGGTTTCTCTTCCTATTTTTACAAGGTTGCAGATCCTACCACATTAGGGGACCATGCTTATAATATCATTTACCCTTAATTCCTTCACACAGACCCTGTCTCCAAATGTAGTTACATCAGGGGCCGAGACTTCAATAGATGAATTTGAGAGTAATACAGCTCAGTCCACACCAGCGAGGAACAGAGCAAGGGTAGAAGAAGAAGAAAAGAGTGCCTATGAGTCTGGAAAGACACACAGAGATGTGGCTGCTCTGAATTTCCTAACTGAGGCAAAGATGATCAGTGTTACCCTAAAAGCAACATGAAGCTACAGAGAGATACTTTGTCAAATACTTTTGTCATAGAATAAAATAAGACTAGTCTGACGTGAATTATATATAACAAACTTCCCCAAAACTTAGTGGTTTAAAACAACATCTCTTTTATCACAGACTTGTTGGGTCAGAAATACAGTTGTGCCATAACTGAGTTTTCTGGTAAGTCCCATCCAAGGGTAAAATCAGGGTGTCCAGTAGCAACAACCATTTCAGTGATCAGCTATAAGAGACTCAACTTCAGAGCACAGTGCAGCATGGAGTATTAGAGCGTGAGTATTACTAAGAGTCATCTTGAAAATTTTCTATCAGAGATCCCAAGTTGGTTTGCATAGATTAATACTTAAAATCAGTCTTTTAATGACTGACTAAAATATTTAGTAGTAAATTCAATATATATCTTTATAAAAATAACCAAAATTGTCTTTTGGATTCTATCGATCCAACAGTTAATCCCAATTGCAAGTATTTTATTAAATGAAAATCATTATGATGTTCCTCTTGTACTTCATCTTCTATTTTGCAATGCAGTGCATGAAATAGCATTCAGTGTTGTTATGGCTTGTGCCTAGATTCTCCCCCAAAGCCTCATGCAGTCACGAAGCTGCTTTTCATAGGTGGCTGGATCGGGAGTGTGTGATGCTGGGATCAAGGGTGTGTGACCACTAAATCAGTTTGTTGATTGGCTCAGCATGGTTCTGGCTAGGAGCCAGGGTGCAAGCACTGCACCCCCTCCCAGGCAGGTACCCTATATAAAATATGAGGGACAGAAAGCGGACCAATGGCCTCTGACCTGCCTATGTGCTGTGGACTCTTTCTCCTCTGCAGTGCCCTTCTGCCACGCCACCCTGCCTTGGAGGCAGCCGACCATGGCCTGAATTCCCAACAAACAGTAAGCCAGACAGACCTTTCCTCCTTTAACTTTGGGTGTCAGGTGTTTTATGCCAGCAACAACTGTATTTAATTGCTTTTTAACTTACTTGGACTTTCCACATCTGGAAATCTGTAAGACACGTAGGGCATTTTCCAGTACTATGTGTGTTACTGTGACTTGCTTTTTCTCATTCTGGGATCATAGACCTTAATAATTCATTATTTGTAGAAACTCATACATGGTGAAATTTTTCAGATCTGCATTTGAAGATGTAAGCAAAGGTATGTGAAATTTGCAGTGCCTTTCAGGCAAGAATTTGAAGACCACCCACTTACGTGCTTCAGGCTAAATATTAATATTTTACTTCTCTGACCTTCAAAGGCCACTCTCTGAACTTTCAGGAGCAGCCTTCCTGGTGTCCATTCCACAAGGTCTTCTAACAGCCCTGCAAGCCCTAAGCCCAAACCTTGACCCATAAAGTGGCTTCAATTTTGTTGACAGAACCTCACTGAAAAATAGGTGCTATGTTTCTCCCACTTTCCCCAAAGGACCAACTGGAAGCGAACTTGAACCACAATACCCTCATCAGTACATTTCCTCTTTTATTTTCACCAGTGTTCTGCCTCAGAAATAATGACAATAGCAATGCTCAAACACTATAAATACTTTTAAATATCAAATTTCTCCCTTTGTTGACTTTTGTGCATTTTTGTTTCCACTTTGCAAGTAGAACATTGAGGTCCCAGGAGGTGACATGAATTATTACTAAGACTTCATGACTGGTGAGAAAAAGGACAGGAACTTGAACTCGGGGTTACTTGTGCCAAAGCAAGGATTCTCTCTCCCCTGGGCACCAGAGAGTATTATAAAGGCGTATACAAAGGAGGTGCTCTCAGTAGTGTTTTCAGATGCTAACAATTACAGACCTAAATTCAGGCCTGAAGATTAAATTCCTTACCATGGACGCATAAAGCCACCGAAATCTGCCCCTCCGCGGTGTCTTCAGCATTAGTTTTTGCCATTGCCCCCATCCCTCATGACTTCAAGCTGTACAGTGCTGCTGCTCATTCCCAATTCCGTGCACTTCCTTCCTCCGCCATCTCTGCATAGCTCTGCGCCCTCGCTTTCCATCCTGCCGTCCCTCCATTTTCAGCACTTCGCGAACTTACGGATGGTCCATGACTCACGACACCATGGCGACTTCTCCGCCTCCCCTTTGTACCTCTTCAGTGTCATATTTACATACACACTGAGAGCTTCCGTAACATTTACATTTCCCGTAAGTAAACTAAATATAACTTATAATTAACAGTGTTTCCATATGTTATTACAATTAATTCTCAATAGACATTCACATCACCTTCATCAGTAGAGAGTGCTTTATAATTCACCTTTCTGTTCTAAGTTCCCAGGAATACAGTTTAAAATAAGTTGTAGTGAGTACTGACAAAATGAGGCATAAACTAAGTGGATATATAATGGCCATGTGGTGTATTGGAAGGACTAAAAAAGTCATGCAAAAAAGCAACTGAATTATCAACATTAGTATCACCTGGGACCATTACTCAGCATGCTGAGTAAGGCAGCTGGCCCACCTTTCCTCACCCCCGAAGCACTTTATAAGGCAGAGGGAACAAATAGATTCAAACATAAGGAAAAAGGTTCTATTTTAATTAAAGAATGAAAGCAGGTCTGATTTTTCTACCAGAATTGAAAACAACCTTGGATATTTATGAGCAGTGCTGTAAAACGTAAAGAACATTAAACACTGAGCTTTGAAACTTAGGTTTGCTCTGCTTTGCCTCTAATTAGCGCAGTGAAACTGAAGAGCTCATTTAGCCCCTCTAGCTTCAATTCTCTTACATAAAACGAAGAGATAAGACTAGGGTATTTCTGAAATTATTTGAAGTGCTCAAAGATCTCACACATTCTTACATCTTCAGTTTTGATTAGCATGATTGTGTAAAATAACTTTCATCTACAGTTTAATGAGAACTGTGAGCAAGGTACAGGGTCTATCGTGGTCCTGGGGCCCAGTAGCTTAAAGAATATCACTTTCTTCAGCTTTCTAGAAGCAGGTCATATTTTAATACAGATTTATCATGTGCAATTGAAAGTTATATCTTTAGCTTTGGTTCTCAAAAAATAATCTTTGGGAAATTGCAATTGGTGAAAGTGGCATCTTTTCTTTCTTTTTTTTTTTTACATTTTACCTTATGAGCAACATTCTCAGGCAAGCACAGCCTCACATTGCTATGGTGACTATTTACAAGTATCATAAGTTGCTGAATGTCTACAGTGTATAAAGCCCTAAGGGGAAATCAAAGCAATACAGCAATTTCTGCTCTCACGAAAAAGGTATTCTTTCACTGAGATTTTTAAAAATAGCCAAATCATAATCCGTGTAAGCTGTTAAGAAGGTTAAAATGATTGAAGTCAGGTCAAAAAAAACTACACATCTGCGTGTAACTCTCATCTGGCGTGATATCTTTAATGTTTATATTTTCCTATTGTATTTTTCCTTTGATAGACCATGGGAAGTTTATAGTAAACAGATGACATTTGAAATCATGAAAGGAGATAAGATTATGTAAGAGTGTCTATATGTACAGAAAGAAAGATATTTAAAAGGACAGGGAACAAGAGAAGCTATTTTGGAATCCTGAGGTTCATGAAATGATCTCAAAGGAGCCTGTGAAACCGCCTGAGGAGCATTCAGAGAAGCAGGAGGAGAACTTCACTTGGAAGCCATGCAGGAAAAGTGAAATGAGTAACAGTGGCCATCTAGTGTCTCAGAGAGGAAAGAACTACTACTTAAAACGGGTTATTTGATTAAAAAGTCCCCGGTGCCTCTGGGAGGAATGATCTAGGGAAAGAAACGGAATCAATCTCTAATTTACAACAGGCTGAGATTTACATGAACGGTGAGAAAATAGAAACACAAATGTTGAATAGTCTGTCAAGAAGTTTAATGCTAAAGATAGTAGAGGTGAGTTTGAAATCAAAAGTATTTGGGCAGAGGAGAAAATGATGATTTCAACTGATAAAAATTAAAGAAGTTCATAAAAAGAAAAACTCTACAGCTGTGAGATAAAAGAAACGTTCACTCATACAACCTTGGAAGGGAAAAGAACCCTCAGATAGGCGAGTTCTGAAGCCAGGGGATCAGAATGAATCCACGGACATCTGAATCCAGGTGATGGAGGCGGATGCAAGGTGAAGGGCTCACAAGGGGCGATTTGCTCAGCGGCAGAAGTGGCCGTTGAGAGAAAGGAAAATGCGATTAGGAAATTTAAAACAGTAGTAAATAAAGGTTTAGAAAAACTAATGTGGAGACTCAGACAGAGCAGAGATAAATAGGAAGGAGCAACATAGCACTAGTCCAAATGTAGAATATGTGTTTTGTAGGAGATCATACTTTGAAAAGCATGTGTACAGATTTGAGAAATAGCACCATTTAAAAGGAGATGCCAGTAGGCATCCAGGCAAGAGCTGTGGGTCAATTTTCCAAAGGTTTATAAGGTTATCAAGAGGACAACTGGAGTTGCATATCACGGACATGAAATAAATCCCCAATAAGCTATGTGAGCTTTGGGGGTCCTTCATTCTCAGCCAGGGGACCTGATACAGAGACAGATGAGCGTGATGGGCCCTGTGCCACCCCAAGGAGAAGAGCGAGGATTCAGAACAAAAAGAGCACCAGTTGAAATTAATGGTTGTGACATTCAGGGAAGCATGCCTCAGGCTTTCCCCAGATATTGCAAGAACCAGAAACACAGGCAGTCCAAGGGTGATTTCAGAAAATGCCTTGTGAAAGACAGATTTCTCCAACAGGAAATGCTGTAATGTTTTACAGGTGATCAGCTTCAAAAGGTCATGTTAGTAGACCCAGTCATTGCAAACAAACAATCTTAAGAGTGGTCATGTATTAGCAAGCATTTGCTTTCCAAGTATATTGAACTGGGTTGATTTTAGCCGAATGGTTGCTTCAGGATGATGTGATAAATGCTACTTTTGCATTTGCTTTTCAAACGCATCCCCAAATAAGGAATATAAATGTCTAAATTATTTGAATTGGTTGTTAGATGATATAGTTAATGTGTACAAAATTGAGTAATTCCTTCTGGAATGTACTAGACAGATAGCCACCACCATCAGGTGGAAAAGTATCAGTTACCACAATAAAAGCCTCACCTGCCCTAATAAAAATTGATGGAAATGAGTTTGATCTTCCAGCCACAAGAGTCTATCACTGAGGAGCTACAGCCCAAGGACCCAGCATCTCCCAAGGAAAAGACAGGCAGCCAACAGCCTATACTTCGAACCTCAGATCACCATGATCATCCTTTTCTTCTCTCTCCCTGCTGCACAGACATCAACCAGGTGGTAAAGATGTGTGTTAAAATCCTCCCCACATGTACTGAGGGGTCGGGCCCTTCAACTTTGGAGGTGCTTTTCCTAATGTGTGCCATTTATTTAATGCCACAATGCCCAGAAGGACTGAGGGTGTCCATACACAGAAGAGTTATGCCTTTAGCTTTCCTTCTTTTAGGGAAAAAAAAAAACCTAAAATACTGGATTTATCCACATTACAACAGAATAACCATGATGTGGAAATTTGTAGCAGCTGCTCTGTTTACTAAATTCCCTGGGTGCCAGGAGAGTTACACTGATTCCTTTGTAGTGGTCACCACACAATTAAGAAAAAATTCAGAAACTGTTATGTTATTTGGGATATATTACAAATGCAGAATCCGAGGCTCCTTAAGACTAAGTTGCCTAAGTTAACTAGGTCAACACCAGTGTTCACATTCAACTGCTGACTTCAAATCTGAACTCTTCCCACACAGCCTGCCCTGGCAGCATTCTTCTTATTAATATTTTGTAAGACAGGAGCAGGAGAAAAATAGAATCTCTAGCGTAAGTTAAAAATTTCCAAGGGAGAAGAATGAAAATTGGATAAATTGGATATACTCCAAAGGGCTCCAAAGTTTCATTTTTAAGAATTTTTAAGGTACTGCATAATCTTTTATTATATTCTCCTATGTCATCTACTTAATTAAAGTTTCAAATGCCTGTTTAAAAAGACAAGTGAGAGAGGAAGGCAAGAAAAGTTTGGTTCTGAAACATGGAGACTCATCAAAGGAACAAAGCAGATGACAGAAATAGACCCTATGAGTAGGGTTTAGCATATCATTTTTAAAAAACACAGAAGAGATCTACATGGTGAAGGAGTCATATTTAGTGGTGCTATTGCCATAATAGATTTTTGTGGCAAGGATAAAAGATGGAGAGAAGGAACTAAATTCCTGCCTCATATAAGCCAGGAAAATATGCTGGGCATGGTGGTGCACGCCTGAAATCTCGGCACTCAACAGGCTGTGGTAAAAGGATTACTGCGAGTTCAAGGCCACCCAGGGCTATCTAGTGAGTTCAAGGCTAGCCTGAACTCATAGTAAGACATTTTTCCTAAATTAATTAATGAATCACCCAAATAATCTTAATAACCTTATGTTCAATAGGAGAACACTCAGAAGGCTCCCTTCGTAGATACAGAAAAAGTTTGCCAGTCACTGATAAACATGATGACATAAAAACTGTACATAAAAAAGATCATAAAAATGTCAGGCATTGTAATTAATATGTCAAAAGTATTAATGCTATTATTCTAAGTTTATAATTTAATTTAAAAAACAAATATGTGTAGAAAATAAGGCAACAGACATGGCATTTAAAAAATGTAGTCTCAGTAAAATCTGAAACAAGCCCACCTCTGAAGATGCAGAAGTGTAAAGATGCAGACATGTGTCTCCCCTGTGACAACGGGGAAAACTCAGAATCATGGATAAAACAGGGACTGATGTGTGTAGACTGAAATGCAGTCTCTCTTAAAGTTCATGCACATGTAAATGAGTACTTTGATTAAAAGAATTAAAGTATACATCAGGGGCTTAAAATGATTATACATATTGACTCGTACATTTTACTTTTAGGAAGTTACACTTCAGGAAAATTAATAGATGTACACAAGGATGTGTTAAAAACAATTGATCATAGAGATATACACACCCTGAACATTCATCAACAGAGATATTTTTTCTAGAAATTTGGGAATCTCTATGCAATTTCCATTTATGTAGTCACTTCATATTATGTTTCTTTCAAAAGTATATAACATCTTAAACATTGCTAAGTTGAAATTTTCTACAACTAATCAGGAAATTCCACAAAATGTTTGCAGTAAGGGTTCTTTTAGGGGGAAATGTATGCAAAGATGTAGAACTCAGCTTCATAATGATACAAAGAATTTGTTGTCTGGTTGGAAAGAAAACCCTGGTTATCTTCCCAAACATCTCACAAGGCTTCTTTCCCTTATGTTGGTGAATTTTTCTTGGCCTTTTCCTTTTTTTTATTTTTATTTTATTTTATTTTTTAAAGTAAAAGAACAAAAACATATTAACAAACAGACACAAAGTAGCATAAGAATAGTACGATCAAAACTGAGTTACAGACAAGGTGACGTGGAATCAACAATGGTTGTTGCATTACCTATTGATAACTTTGAAGTGTATACTCAGGAAAACAGATATAGACATGCAAAATTGATCAAACAAGTAATCATCAACTATTCCTTACAATAAAGTGACCTAAGTCAGTACTACAACTAAGTTAGATATGCTGCATATACATACATACTCACTTACATACATAGATAATTATCCCTTCCTTCCTTTTTCATTTTTTTCCCTTTTTCCTTTTTTTCCCTCTCTTTCCTTCTTTTTCTTCCTTTTTTTTTTACAGTGTGAAAGAAAAAGAACTACATCAACAACAGAAAAAGAAAAAAAAAACGGAAAGCATTAACAAAGAGACACAAAGTAGCACAATAACAGTATAGTCAGAATTGAATTATAGACAAAGCCACAGAAAACCAACAATAGTTGCTGCATTGCATATTGATATCTTCAAAGTGTATGCTCAGGAGAACACATACAGACATACAGGATTGATCAAACAACCAGTCATCAACTATTCCTTACCATAAAGTGACATAAGACAATAGTAGAACCATGTTAGCCATCCTGCACATATGTATATACATACATACATACATACATTTTTTTGGCCTCTTTTCTTGAAAGATCAGAAGACAGACTGTGACAGAACAATATCCCTAGAGACATTTTTCACAAGCAGGAGTTTATAAGACCTGCACTCATAAGATTACAATACAAATTCAAAGTCAAATTTACTAATTTGCAGCAAGAAATAAATGTCACAGAAACAAGAATACTTGTGAGTCCATGTGTCTAGGTCTCCTCTCATTTAATCAGACCTGCAAAAAGTTGAGAAGCAAAAGGGATCAACAGAGCCCAAAATCTGAAGAGGAAATTAGAGGGATGAAGTATTTACCATATTGGGAGACAATAGCCTGATACCAACACCTAAGCACAGGTGTTGTCTTCCCAATAGGACCAGAGTATTCAGCTGTGGTTCCTCTCTTATCTCCACACCTGAAATGGTCTTGCCAAAAGGCTGTATAACAGTGTGCTAAGGGGGGAAGCCAGAGGGTTTCCAGTTCCTGAGACAACAGAGACTTCATACAAAACATAAGCTTAGAGAATACAGAAAAAACAGAGTTTTCATGCAGCCTCTCAAGACCCAGTAGGAAGGAAAAGAGGCTGAGCTGAAGAGGAGAGATAACAGGGACAGCTCGTCGTTACTATAGAAAGGGTCTGTACACACAGACGGCAGAGGCTGGAGGGTGCATTTATTCTCGTGGCCCACTGGCCCTTGAGGGAGCTGGGTCCATTTGTTTCTGGCAGGAGCGGTAGCTGCACTTGCATTAACCACTCTCAACCAGCTGCCAAGAGGCCACAAGCGCAGCGTATGTTTCTGTGCCCTCAGGTGTCCTGCAGAGACAGCCCAGGGCCTGAGCACTTGGCCAGCCATCAGAAGCCCTCTCTCAGCCCGACTGTGGCCAGTCAGGCAGCAGCCGGATCACACTTGAGCTCAAGCAGGTGCTTAAGTCTGTTTGGCCAAGTTTTCAATTGAACCATGTGGTACCACCAATATTAGACCATGCTGACCTACAAAATTGGCTATTTCACATGGTTAGAACTATATGTCTAAGTTGGCCATAAACTTGGGCTCTGTAATCCCCTACCAAAAATAAGACACCAATTCCTTTCAAAATATGTTCAAACTCAAATCCAATTTAGATCGTAAGCCCAGTAAAGGACACTAAATCCCAACTGCTCTAGGAAAAGGCCCAAGCTCTCATTACAATCTTAAGTAACTTCAGAGGACTAGCTGGTGATGAACAAAAAGCACAGAATTTTCTCTGGAGACACAAGTAAGGAACCTATACCAGGGACACACTACCCAAACACAGGAAAACATTACAGAAAGTTACCGAGCTGACTCCTTCCTCCTGGGGGTGGGCGCAGGCGACATGACATCTGCTTATAACTCGCCTTCCTTTGCATCTTGTTTGTTAACACAGCCAATTTCTAGCTGTGTATAGTCATCTTCTAGCTTCATTCATTCATTCACGCAAAAAGCTGTAACATAGTCCTTCTGCCCTAGAAAACTTCATTTTAATGCCCTTTGTATATCTCTACTCTGATGTATTGATTTTGCAGCTGAACAGTGAAAACAATTTTATTTCCAGAATCTCATAGATGCATCAGTGTTGTCCCCCTTGTCCGCTAATAATGAAAAGAACCTATTGTTTATTGAGTTGTAGTTATACGTCTAATCCATACGTGGGGCACTACGATAAATCTTTCCTGTGTTAATGCATTTATCTCCTTAGTACCCTAACTAGAAGGGGCAGGATACAACCACTGGGGATCCTCTTTTATTTTTGTCAATTAATCTTTTTTTTTTTACACACATCAGTATTACACAGAAAAAAATAAAGAACTCCTTAATGTTAAACTGTAATTAACAACTCCATCTTCTGATTTTTTTCAATTTTGAAACCTAAATTTTTACACAATTAGGATCAGTAAATGTAGTTTATATTCTAATTAACGTTTTGATCCTAAATAGTTTTGCATACAATTTTACATATGACAACATTTAAAGGCTATATAACAGTGTATCACAGGAACAGCATCACACTGAGATTTATCCACGCCTTAAATGATGGGCTTTAAAAAAAATATTATGCAAGTAGCTTTTCTTTAAAATATTTTCCTGGGTATATGCTACTCAAAGCAACTTACTATGCCCAAAGATCAAGCTTAGAGGTTCTTAGTCCTCTGCTTGTCTTTGTTTTGTTTTGTTTTGTTTTACTTTAATGACTACTAACATATAATGCTTTTAGTATGAAGACACATACACATGTAAAAATTTTTGCTCACCATAATAGCATGAACTAGGTCAAAGCTGTTTCTATTTTCACTTAAATATCACTGTGTGAATTTTTCCTTGTATCATCTCTTTTATATTCTTTATAAGTCTGCCCACAAAGGAGTACAAAGCCTTAAAGACTAAGATTAGTAAAGCATTTGGAAAGAAGTATTTAATAAAAGTTAACAGAAGGACCAGCTGGATCAATGTGGCGATATGAGATTCACTTCTCCTATGATAATGCATTTTATTTTAGATGAATCAAGATGTTACATATAGAAGAAAAATAAAAAGAATATTTTCATCCCAATAATAGTGCAAAAATTTCATGTCAATGAAAAGCACTGACAAGGTATATCAGTTTAAAAGAAAGAAAAATGTATACTAAAGGAAAAATGAACAAAAAAACTGTTTGGATTCACAAGTGTTTAACCACTGGGGATCCTATGTTCAGATTTCCTGAGTCACCAGTACTGAGCTTTTTTTAGTCACTTTAAAAAGCCTGTAAACTTAATGTCTTCTGTTTAAAAAAACATATTTAACTAACAGCATTAGGAACTTTTATTTCTAAAGTCTAACTTTGTTTTGCTTTTCTATTATGTCTCTTCTTATTCCAAATGAGACTTAGAAGGCAGAGATCTAACTGTGTTGCTGCTGTTTTTCTGGTGGAAAAAGCATGGGACGCATTCATTAAGTACAGTGACAATGCTTTCACCTTTTCCTCTTCTCCATTTTATTTCTTTTCAGACAAAAAAAAAAAAGCAGAATTATAGTTTGTACAATGTATGACCAACCTATTCATATACTGATCTGCTCAATGAAAAGATGATTCAAAAAGATTTTGACTTTATAATTTTTATATACTTCCATGGTCTATAACCATCAAAATATCACCAAATCCAGAGGCAGCTATACACATGGGAGTCATATCTGCAGAAGAAACCAAAAAGCATCTAAAGGACAGAATCATTCATGATCCTCTTGCCTTGGTCTTCTAAGTAACTGGAATTTCAGGCACATGCCACCATGTATGGCCAGATAAAGTAATAGTTACATTCTGCGAGGGGGAGATGCCCCCAGGAATTAAAATTGAGAAGGACTCTATGTTTCAAGTCATAAAACATACTACATTGTGTTACAACTTGAAAACCACCAAGAAAATGATTACCTGAAAATAAATTTGATTTAATAAATGAGTAAGACCATGAAGGGATGGTTTAGGGCACTATAGATATTTTGGGAGGAGGCCATATTTTTTTTTTTTTGGTATCAAGAATTGAACTCAGGACCTTGTGCTTTCTAGGCAGATGCTGTGCCACTGAGCTACATCACTAGCCCCAGATTTCTTAAATGAAATAGAAGTATCATTTCATTCACTGCCTCACCAGTTAGAGTAAATAAATTAAATGTCTCATGTGGCCAGTACCATAGTTAAAAATTACAGCCTGGTTGAGTTTATGTCTTCCTCCAGTGGCTTTATATATGGGCTTCAAAATGAACTAAAAAAAAAAAAAAAAAAAAACTGGAAGAGACCCATGTTTTGATTCCTCTCTTCGCTGTCATTATGAAAGGTCCAGTTAATTCACAAGGTTTATTTATTTGTTTAGTTGGTTGCTGAGTATTGAACCCAGGGCCTCGTGCATGCAGGGCAAAGGTGCTACCACTGAGCCACACTGCCAGCCCTTCTTTGCTTGTTTTATTGACCCACCAGTTTAGAAAAACATAAAGAGCCGTAGGTGAAGGCTAGTGGCCACATCAAATCTGCCACTTACTTTTGTAAATGCAATTTTATTGAAACACAGCTACAGCCATTTGTTTATATATTATCTACGCTCTTTTCACACTACAAACATGGAGCTGACTCTTTAGACAGAGACTGTACAGTGTAAAACTAAAAACAGTTATTACCTGGTGATTCCCAGAAAAGTTTGCTGACTTCCTGGAGAAAAAGAAGAATGAATTATTAGGATCTTATTTAAAAAGAAAATCTCTCCTCATACATTTAAGTCATCCTGTTTCTAATATTTGTGTCACTGTTTGATGATATGATATTTTGAGAATTTTTGTCACTTACCACAATGCAGATCCAGGCATTGTCCTTGCTCATATATGATGAGAAGTAGACTAATGGTTTGAAAAAAATCATTTCACCTATTAACCACTAGAGACAATGTAGATCAACTCAAGATAAACATCCATAAAGCATAGTGATTATTCTGTTTAGTATTCCATCAAACTATTGAGTTTTATAGGACTCTCGTAAAACTTTAATGTTCTTCCAATGCTGTAATCAGATGAACAAAGCCATATATTAACACAAAACACATGACTTTATGACATATTAAGATTTTTAAGAACATATGTTCAATCTACAATCCGAAAGCAACCGGATGTTGCATAGTTGATGATTGTAGTTAAGCCTGTCATAAAGTACATTATTCTTTTTAAATCTGAATAAAATTCAGCAACAAAAATGGTTTATACTCAGCCATTAATGTGAACAGGCAGAATGAGTCAACTATAATGTATTGGGCAAATGACAGCTGTGAGCTGTTTATTAAGTAATTTATTTCATGCCATGTTTGTCTCTGTTACTCATCAAGACATTTTTACCTCATGAAATGGTATTTCATTTCTTTCATGAATGAAAATATATACTAACTTACAATTTCACAGTTTTTCATTTCTATGAGGAATGAAAATGAAAAAAGACTGTTTTTAATGTTACAAGATTGTTCAATATATATTAAACATTCAGAATTATGAAAAGATTTGCATTTTTATAATAACGGAAATGTCACTTTTAAATAAGTTCCTCAAAGAACAATGAAAAACGAAGAAAGATTGCTTTCATTTAAACATTCAGTATATCAACTAAATGAGCAGAACATGATCTTGTCTTTGCATAACATCCAGCATCGGCAGATTTTTAGTAAAATAGTTTCAGAAAGCAACACTGTGACAGGGTAGATTTATATAGTTTTGATTTTTTCTGGAACACTAGAGAATATTAACTTTATAAACAAAAAGGATATATTCAGTATCTAGTCTTTTAAAAACTCAGATGGGTTCTTCAGTTGACAAGGTGAAAAGAATTACAAATGATTTGTTGACAATGACTGAATATGCTGAACCCTCTGGAGGAAGATGTTATTCATCTTTCTGTAAAGTTAATGACAAATTCCTTAAATACAGTATGCTGAGGAAAAGGGAATACAGTATTTAATATGAGCATAAAGATACAGAACCCACTGTGACTCTGATTGGATTCTGATTCTTGTAGTCCTCTGTTAGTACTTCCTCTTCTGTGGATCCTTTACAGGTTTTGTACTTCTGTGTCTTCTACATAAGACTTTGGGCATCACTTCCATAAGACTGGGATGGTTTGGGTCTACAGTTCTATCTTCTGTTCTTGTTACTGGCTCTTTTTTATTCTGTGAATGTTTCCTGCCACCATGGGAAAAGAAATGTCTTCCTAATTGGTATCTTGTCCCTCACTGATTTTTTTCTTACTAGAGGATCATACTGAGACACTGTACAATTTAATGAAGCATTTTTGAGCTGCTAAAATCATGGGGGTGTGGCTGTTGCTAACATATGTCAGACTCAAGAACACAAGAGCAACATCTGTACCCCAGCATTTCATATATGATAGACTACGGAGTGAAACTACACCATTTTATTAGATGTTCTTAACTAAACTCACTTTGGTAGGGTCAATAGTCTTCAAATACACCGTATAAATCTTATTTCTCTGAAACAGAATTTTGAAAGGAACAAGAAATACTCTCTCTTGAAGAAAAGCTACAGAGAAATATTCATTAAACACAGTGGATGTACACTTTATAGGTCCTTTTATACAAATATATTCCTATTTCCCATTGTAGTATGAATGTAGCCATGTCATAATACTTCATTCTGAATATTTCCTTTCCTTAAGCAACTCATTATAACCTTCTCATTTCTCAGATTTTGTTTAATTAAAACCAGTTCTCTACTAGTCCAATAGGATTAGGCGCCATGAGTTTAACGAAGAGATTGTAGCAGGTTGAATATTAGGTCACGATGAGCTCACCTGGATTATATGCTGGTTCTACATTCCTTGAATCACTGTTCTTATAAGAGACAGAAAGGGAGGAGGAACATGAAGACGGGAAGTCATACAAAGATTAAGGCGGACCAATAAAGGCTGCTGACAGCCAGCAGAGGTGAGGGCAAAAGGGGCTGTTCTTCCTATTTTCCAAGAGAAACTAATTCTACTAACACTCACCCTGGGAGAACATCCGTTGTTTTAAACTACCATCTTTGTGATAATTTCTTATGGTTGTCCAAGAAAGAGAGTACAAGGTCTATTAACAATGGTATAGCAAGAGGTAAGAAAATCTATCAAGTGGGGGACACGAGACTTATTTAGTGAAAAAGTGCTGGAGATTGTTAGCACCCCTAGGTTTGAAAAGGCAAGGGATGGAGCATTTACCAAAACCCAGGGAAAAGCTAAAGCTCTAGGACAGGGCCACCTGGCAGGAGATATGGCCTAAAACAAGGAAAGCAACCACTGGCAACTTGCCACGCAGCGGAGAGTGAATGGGAGAAATACCCCTGATCTCTCCTTGGCCCTCTGATTTCCTGCCAACGCTTTCTGCTGATCAAACCAAGAAAAGTAAAAAGCCAACAGAAAATGTGTCCCCATGGGCATAGAGCAGGGGGAAGAGAGAACAGAGTAGATTCAGAGGGGCTGGTGAAGAATATTTAATGATACATAATAGGGAAAATACTTTAGAATTACTTTTGCAGCAAAAATTTCTATCCAATATTTATTTCTAAGCAAGAGCAAGGAGGAAAAGTAGGAAATAGAATAGCTTTCTAAATTGCCACATGTCATGATTTATAAGAAATAGTCTCTAAATATCTTTGTCAATATCAATAGACTACTAAAGTTCACAATAACTATAGTGTAAGGCATTTTTGTGTTATAAACTAGAAGAAGCACTGTTTCCTATATAAGCACGAAGACACACATCTTTTACAGAGCATAGATCTTGGTTTTCAGATATGAAACTAATATTACCTGTAAATAATATGAAGAAATTGAGTTTTACTGAACTATGTGCTGTGTCAAAGATGTGTTTAGTAATTGTTAGAGGGTTTCATATTTATACATTTTGCAATTGTTTTGATAATTTAATCATTTTTATTATACCAGAGATCCTATTCTTAGTAGAAGTTTTTTTGTAAAGTTGATGGATAAAATTTTCTCTTTTATAGTCAAAGAATATTAAGTAAATTTTTTTCTATCAATGTACAGTTCACCTGTTTAACTGACATGTTGTTTACATCATTAAATACCCCAGCAGAAAAATAACATTCCCTGATTCATTTAGTCAGTCCAGACTTCAGGCTTATTTTACCTGCCGCTAGGTATCTTGGGACTGTAGGTCAATCTTTAAAATATATCTATCAAGATGGCATTAAATATTCTATTTTGAAACTCATTTTGGCATTTTTTGTCCAATATAATCAGTGTTTCTACAATCATGTGATATATAATGATTTGAAACAATAAAACGTACCAATTTGGTTCACAGGAGTTCCCATTTTTCATGTAAAGCCTTTCCCAGAAGCTCAGAGAAATTAGAAAATACAAACAGATAATGGTAAACTCTGAGAAAATAGGGAGAACTACAAAGAGTTTTTCCAGAGACAGTTTCTCAGCTGCAGATCTCTGGTGATGCAGCACTCAGGTAGAGAAAGAGAATATTTTACATGAGGTGCTTTGTCAGCCACCAACAGAAATCACCGTTCCTAGACCACTATCAAGAAGGCAAAAGCAAAAAGAAAAAGAATGAAGATCAATGCTTCCAGCAGAGAACATACTGCAGAGACTGACTTCCTGCCAGACTAGATCTTGAACAGACTATTCCAAAAAGAAAGAGCTTTCATCAAGCCAGCAAGAGGAGAAAGCATATCAGCGAGCACCTGCCTTTTTGGTTCATTTCTCTTAGCTGAAAAGATGTTTTAAGTACAAATGAAAAATCTACTTGAAGATCTTAAAGTGAGGAAAATTAACACACTTAACTTTGGAAATAAGTAATTAACATATAAAATTGAGCTTCCCAAATCTTACCAAGAAATAATTATCCATGAAAACATGTCTGAGAGTCACACAGAATGAATAATAATGAAAGCCAATGGGAAACTGGATTTATGATAACTGCTGGTCCAGCTGGATACCCCTCTAGCGTCTTCAAGGATCAAAGACTTATTTTTCCTCTTGGCCTATGACCTTTACAGTGATTACACTGATGAGAGGATGCCTCCAAACCTGTGGGCCCACTATATTCTCAATTTAAAACCAGAACAGAAATTGAGCTACAAGAATGCATTCTACAGGAAAACATTTTATAGGCGAATAGCTTTTGTTCTTCAGAGAAAAACTGGCAAGGTATCAGAAGCCTATGAGTCTATATTACAAGGAATAAGGCAAAATATAAAAAATGGTGTGAAGGAAAAGCAGTCCAGAAGGTCACACTGTGCACAAATGATTCAGGATTCAACAGGAACACACTTAACAGACATTTGGCAGAACCAACATTAAATATGCTGCATTTACAAGGCAGAGTGTCCTCAGGTGAAAAGAAAATTATGAGTCAGAAAGCTAAGGAGAGAGCCAAGACCTACTCTGGTCTTTGGGATTAGGAAACAACTAAGGCACTATTCCATGTCCAATGGTAATCAGCTGCCTCCTTTCTGGTCTCAGTTCAAAGGAACAATTGAACTAATCCCTAATTTGTTAGATACAAGTAATCATTCTGATTCATTCTATTCCAGCTTTTTTAAAAATACCTTTTTTATTGTAGTATAATTTGAGTCAAAATACTCAAAAATATACTTAATATATGCATCGCAAGCTTAATTTTATCAGAATACTTAAATCCTAGTTTAAACATGGATTGATAAGATTTAGATACACTGCTACCAAAATCAAAGCCAGGTGAATACATCAAACCTTACAACAAGTAAACGTGAAAATACAAGGCACTCACTGATTTTTACAATGGTTCTGTACCAGAGTTTTATTCAACTGAACTTTGTACAAGTTTGAAAAATCATATGTGTATTAACCCAGACCTTCAAGTAAACGTGTTTTCTGAGTGCCAAAAAGTAATGATTTCAGTTTTCAGTGTCGAGTTGTATAAACATTTAAAAAGAGGATATACTTTTTTCTTGTTCTTGTAAATTAGCACTTTTCCTTTTATTGATGTTTTTTGATAGTGAATGTGTGTGATGTATAACAATAATATTAGCTTGGGATGAGTCAGTTATAATCTTGATCATTTTGATTCCCTTTCCCTCTCTAAGTGCCCCTCTCTTTCTTCCTCGGACCCCCTTCCCTGTCTTCACAAAGTCTGCCTTCCTATTTCCTATCATCCCTCCTTTGTGTTGCCCTTTAAATTCTTTGTATTTTAGGTTTTTCATATAATAGCAGCCATGTGATATTTAACTCTCAGAATTTAACCTTATTTCACTTAACACTATAGTCTCAAGATCCACCTATTTTCTTATAAATTATTCAAATTCTTCCTTTGAAAAATTCCTCTTTTGGCAGAGTAGTCACCATCATGTATATGTCCCCCCTTTTTTATCCCATTTATCTCTTGATGGGTATATATGCTGTTTCCACAACTTAGCTATTGTGAAATGCTCTGCTGTAAATACAGGTGTGCATGTAATACGATACCATGATTACTCTAACTCTTCTAGGAGGATAGCTAGGAAAGATACAGTTGGATTAGGTGGAATTTCGTTTTTACTTTGAGTAATCCCATACTGATTTCTACAATGATTGTACTAATTTCCATTCCCACCGACAACATAAAACAGTTCCTTATTCTCCACATCTTAACCATCACTGGCTTATTTCTGAGTCCTCAATAATAACCTTCTTTCTGGTGTCGGATGGAATTTGGTGTTGTTTTGATTTGCATTTTCCTAATAACCAAAGAGGCTGCACATGGTTGCATGTACTAATTGGCCACTTGTACTTCTTGTTTTATGAAGTGTCTATTCCTTTAAATAGCCCATTTTTGATTGGGTCATTTGTGGAGGGGTCCAAGTTTTCCGAGCTCTTTATGTATTTTAAATATTAACATTCTATCAGAAGAGTAGCTACTGAAACATTTTTGTCCATTTTGTAGATTGTTTCATCACTCTATTAATTGTTTCCTTTGCGGTGCAAAAGTGTTTCAATTGATGTAATCCCATTTATTGATCTTGGAATTATTTTTTGTACATTGAGGTTGTGTTCAGGAAGTACTTGCCTATACCTACCAAGTGTTTTCCCTACTTTATCTTCCAGCAGATTCAGTGATTTTTAAATATCTAGGTGTCTTAGTTACTTTTCTCTTATTGTTTAGACAAAATACTCAACACTCAAAGTTAAAAGGGGAAAGGTTTACATCACTCAGAGTTTGTAGAGATTTCAATCCATAATCGAATGGCTCCAAGGCAGGATGGTATGGAAGACAGGCATTGCAGAGGAGAAGCAGTTTGTGGTGGGCAGAAGGTAGCAAAGCAAGAGATAACAACAGCTCTTTTTATCCCTTGTATCTTAACCAGGGAAGCACATGCACCTTTAATCCTAGTGCCCTCGATCCTAGCATTGCACCATGAATCAATCCCAGTGTCACACTCTAGACCCAGCCACCTCTGAAAAAGTTTCATCTATGACCAAGTGAGGCTTTGGGGCAGGAATAGGCATCTAGCCACAAGCCATAACACTAGGTTTTTGATCCATTTTGATTTTATTTTAGTACAGGGTGAGAAATAAGAGGCTACATTCATTATTCTGCACATGGATAACCAATCTTCCATGCATCCTATGTCGAAGAAGCTATTTTTTCCTAGCTTTTAGCTCCTTTGTAAAAGATTACATGGCTAAACAGTTATAGCCATACAAACAAGGGCTTGCCACTCGAAACAATCAAACCACAAATAAAGGAAACAGTACACACACACAAACCAAAATAAAACAAATCCACTACACACGGGTTGCTTTCTTGGTTGGCCTTGGGTGTGCTCAGGATGTTGGTGGGTCACTGGCACTCTTTTAATGACAGTCATCTCAAAGTCCAGGCGGAGATTCTTCTGTAGGTTCGGCTCTGTACCCAATTCACCTCCCTCAGCTTCCTGCACTCTTTTTTCTCCTTGCAGTTACATCAGTCTCAGCTCCACTCAACCTTCGGCTGACCCCGTCAGTGGATAGTCATGCAGAGGGCAGGCACATGCCCCCGCACAGTGTTCTGATAGCTTTTCTCCCCTTTGCACTCCTGGCTCAAAATAGTACTCAGGCTTGCAAGAGTTCAGTCTGATCGAGGATTTTAGCAGTTCCTGGAGGCTAGCAGGAAACAGCCTCACCTGCCTGATTGGGGTCGATTTCTCCTCCCTCCAACAGTGTCTGTAGATTCGAGTCTCCTCCCTCATGCCAGGAGCCAGGAATCAGGGAACAAAGGCAGTTTTCCACCTCCTTTTCCTGTATGAGGTCTGTCTCTTCACTTTCCCAGTGAGATCCAATGCTTACAGATCCGTCCTGAGTGCCGGGGATCCATCCAATTCCCTCCTTCTTGTCTCATGCAAGTTGTTATATTCAGTGCTTGGATTCTGAATCTCAAGAGAGGCTGACCTGTTGCTGCTTACTGCTCTGCCACACTCTGCCTGAAAGCCCACCATTCCTTTTTAGAGCATAAAACTGGCATGAAATTCAAGTACAGTATTATTGTGTGAACCATAATTTCCTGAAAAACTTGTTAGAATTTCTTCATTTTTCACTATACCATCAAAGTCTTATTTTGCTTGAATTAGCAATACATCAATCAGGTAAAGGCTGTAATTTGAAAACAGCAGACTGTGCTAAGATAGGAATATATGATGTAACACCTGATATAAACACTGAAAATTCCACACGAATAGATGCGTTCAAAAACATTATGATTAAATCAAAATGAAACTCTAGCCCTAACCTATTAATCATTACATTAAAAGTAAACTGTCAAAATGTACGAACTAAAAGACAGAAATTAGCAGAGTAGATAATAAAACATGATGTAACGATGTGGCATCTACAAGTGATCCACTTCCGGTGATACAGCACAGGCATGCTGAGCGAAGACCATAACACACTATCATACTTTGTCACTATATTGTCACCCTACTCTGTAGCACACTATCATACTTTGTCACTATATTGTCACCCTACTCTGTAGTAACACCTTAGAACTTTAAAGAAATGATTTTAAATGTTTTTACCATAAAGAAATGATAGATGTTTGAAGAGAAAAATATGTTTAATCTGATCTAAACATTACACAGTGGAAGTATGTAAGGAAACACTGCAGAGTATCCATAGTACCTACCATATTTTTAAAAATGAGAACTAATTTTATTACATTCTTTTCCCTTTCAGAGCACGAATAACAGAAGACAGGGAGAAGAGATGCAAATTATATGGTAAGGTGGAGAAGGACTTTTAATGAAGGTATATCTTGGAGTAATTTTGTAACTTTCTGGTAAGAATTAAGATGGTAGATGATAAAAGGAACACTTTGAAATTTATGCTTCAGTACAGTGTCTTTCAACACATTTTATTTCTGGAGCTTCCTCATTATCTGCTGTGACTGATTTTCTTCAGTGAATTAGATGTGTTTGCCCTACAACTGATATTATCTTTACTCAGTAACAATTCTAAGGAACTTATTTTTTTCTGCTCTTTAATTTTAAGTAGCTATAAAAATTATATGCTATTGTCTGGGCTCATTTCCTTATTTTTATAATACAGAAGACCCTGGTTTTGACCTACATGAGAATATTAGGCATACATGGATGAGGAAGGTAGGAATCCTCCACACCTCAAGGGTCAGTTTCTGTGCAAGATCCCCAGAGCTGGCGATGGGCAGCCGGATTGTTTTTCCAATGGGCAGGGTAGTGAACTCAGACCTGAGGAACAGCTATTTTCTGGGTTTTTTTGTTTGTCTCTTTGTTTGTTTTTCTAGCACAGAGATCAAACCCCAGGCTTCATGTATGAGAGGCACTCCACCTCTGAGCTAAATGCTCTCCAGAGTTTATTTTGAATACAAATAGTCTTCTTTGAAAGACTTTACAATAAGTATTTGAAGATCTATTTTTAAAAAAATGAAGGGAATTGTTTAAGTAGAATAGAAATAGGCAGAAATGCTATTTGTGTAATGAATAGAGAGAAATTTTAAAAATACAAAGGAAGTTGGTGAAAGAGGAAGTAAAAATGACTGGAAAAAGTTCATTTTAACTTCCATAACTCAAAACTTTCAGAGAAATATGTAGTTTTTGTTGTAGCATTGTGAATATTTTGTGTAGCCTTGAAGGGAAAACATGCAAACTATAATTATAAACACTGTGTCTGTACATATACAAATAGAACCATTAAATCATAGGAAGATCCAAAAAAGAGATTAAAGATTTACAAACATTTTCTAAGTGAGCAACACTAAACTACAATGTCAAAGTGAAGTCTATGAAAAAAAACAATGAAGAAATTCAAGGCACCAATTAGATTAAATATCAAAATACTGGTTGATTACGTTGTGGAGTAGATGATTGAACCTGAGAGAGAAACGTGGTGACAAGGAAAGTCTGGCATGGTGGTTGCATTCCTTTCTTCTGTCAGGTTCTATTGCTTCCCCTGGAAGTACTTACAAGGTGTTGTCGTGGCTTGTATCCACATGTTCCACAAGAGCCTCCTGAGCTCATAGGAGGGTCTTTGCGACGTGGCTGGATCGTGTGTGTGTCATACTGGATGAAGGCTGTGATAACTGGATTAGTCCACTGACTGGTTTAGCACAGTTCTGGGGGTAGATAATGAGAAGAATCACCCTAGGTGTAGGTGGCAACAGCCAGTAGGCTTGGAGCCAGGATGGAACAAAAGGAAAAGCATGAAGAAGGCTGCTGCTTACTGCTTCCAGCCTGTTACACCATGGACTGTTCCTCCTCTGCCACGTCCCTCCGCCACGCCAACCTGCTTTGGAGCCAAGTGACTACGGACCGAAACCTCTACAAACTGTGAGCTAAAATAAAGCTTTCCTCCTTTAAGTTGTGGGTGTCAGGTATTTTAACTTTTGGGTGTCCCGGCAACAAGAAAGTAACTAAGACATGTCCTTGTAATTTATGTCACTGTTCATTTGTTGCATGTGATTTTTCTCTGTTTTACTTTTAACTAAAAATATAATTTTTAGTTAAAAGGAAAATGGGAAAAGAATGGTCTTAAAATCATGAGAAAATTTGAAAGATTAGGCTTCAAAAGTAAAAGAATCATTGCAATGTAATGAATTGCAGTGGAAAAATTAGTGGCACCTTTTTTTACTGTAGGCCCATGACTTAATCATCTCCAGTTATTTCTGGTTCTTAAGTATTAAGGCTCAGATTTCCATTTATGGAAGACGAATTCTGGTTGGTTTATCTTAGGTAGAAGGACCATTCTTTTCTATGGGAATGGCTATCTCTTTGATTAGCAGTTCCACCAATAGCGCACCAAAAGAGAAACATGTAAACCCCCAGAGAAAGCAAGATGTTGCTACTAGAGTCAACAAAACTGGAAATTGATTCCAAAGTTTTTTATTGACTACATTACGGTTGTTACATGTGAGTAAAATATTACCTAATGCTACAAGCATTTGTAACCTAAGCATTTGTAACCTAACTAATCTTGATAGCAAAATGCTTTGTGCCAACTTTGTGCTGTCTTTACTAAAATATCACTTGTACTTCGAGATTTATAGGCAGGAGTTAATTTATATTCTTAGTTTTATACCTCTCAAAAGATTTTTGTATGTACACACAAATAGGATCCAAATTTCCACATCAACCAATGTACTTTGGATTCATGAAATTTTCCCATGCACGGGGGAATAAGAAATATGGAAGTTCTCAGATTCAGTCAAAAACAAAATGAATACAATTACGATAAACAAATGATGTTCCTAGCACTACTTCTCACTGCAATCATCTTCTAAGAAAAATGTACTATTAAAAATAAGGTGATGCAGAAAGTTTCAAATGAGAATTTGAAATAGAATGTATAGTCCAAATTTTCCTACTTACTTGTTGACTTTCCTATGCATTAGGGAAATTCTTCAGAAAAGTTTGAGGTACAAGTTCTAGAATATCTGAAAATAAACATCTCCTGTTACTTTTAATGTATCTCAAAGATAAAATCTGTGAGCGTATATGTTCTTCTCCCACAAGTAGAATGAAAATATATTGTAGTTTATTTGGAAATTAACTCTTCTTACTTTTAGGAAATGGAAAAGGTTAGGGGAAAGGAAATTAATGAGTACAAAGCATTATCAATAAGAGTATTTCCATGTGTAAGGGCCGGGTTAGTCCCCCAGCACCAGAAAAAATATAGTGCTGTACTTTAACATAAATCCATACTCAAAATACTCAAGAGAAAACTACCCAATCTCTCTAGAAGATAATGACTGTACTTCTATAGAAATCTGGACAAGAAGATATTGTCCAAACTAAACAGTTCCTATACTTACTCACCTCTTGTTTATTTTTTATTAAAAGAAAGGAAGAGAAACTGCATCATAGGAATTTTAATATAGAATATGTATTCACTACTAAACTCATTGGCAAAAGTCATCCAAAATTCCCTTTCAAAAACCACTTAGCAAATAAAACTCTTATCTTCTCTTCTCACAAAGGAGACTGAATTTCTGTTCTCCTCTCCCTTTGAAAATAACTAACTGAATGAGAGATTCATAATGGTATTCTCTTGCAGTGTCTAAATATTTGGCTTCAGGCCAAAATGGAACAACTCTGAGGTCTTAGAAACTTAAAAATTAACCTTGTGTTGAAAACAGATGACTTTTATAATGTCTGAAGTTACCTGGAGTGCTTAATATCCTGTTCTCAAAATAAATCACTTTTTCAAATATTAAAGAAAGTAGCATTCTGGAGGAGATCCACATTCATATTTCATGGAGAGGAAAGGGGCAAGCTAAGAATCCTTTCCATGTTAAATTACACAGCATGTCTGAACATCAGCATTCTATCTTACAACCACAAGGCAAAGGTTTGCAAGTTGAAAATATGAGATCTATACAGTAAAACCCAAAGAAATGAAAGAAGAAAAGACACTGAAGAAAGAGACTGTGAACTACCAGTCACTCAATGGAAACTACTGACTTTTTAACCAGCAACACTGGAATGTGATTCCAAGAACATGCAGTCTTTTTAGTTTGACTGTCTCAAGAAGTAATGATTCACTTGGGAATTAAAAATTTACTTAATTTTATTGAAAGTAAAGCTTCTTTGTGAATGCTATAAAAAGTCATAGGACACCAATAGCTAACAAGTAATAGTATGGGTTACAAGACAGCAAGTCCATGTACAGGTAGATTGAGCTTTAAATCACAGCAATGGAAGTATCTATACATATTAAGTAACATTTATGTACAAAGAGACTCAAATTGGCTGTAAAAGTAGACTTGGAAAGAGATATAGGTCTATCAGAAATGTACAAAAAGTGTAAACAAAGCAGGCCTCTCATTAAGAACACTCAGCCTATGGATTGATTTCATCGGGACTGATTTCACGTACAAATCCACCGTTCAGTCATCTGTGGCCAGCAATAGGCGGAAGTAGTATAGATATGAATAAAAAGGTGAGAGGAAAGTTGTGTTAGGAGTGGATGAAGTATTGATTGATTGGAAGAGGAAGGAAAGAGACCACTATGATTTGATTATCGGGTGTATGAAGTCCCCTATGCTTGTCCTTGACATACCCCTGCTCCCAACTCCTAAAATGATCTGCTAACTACAACTGTTAAATGTTCTTGCCATAGAAAAATAAAATCATCACAATGACTGAAATATTGTAAGGACTTATACTGCTTTGGAAAACGTATTATTTACACACTCACACTATCCAATCCGTGCTGAAACATAAAGTAACGTGCTGCTCATACAGAGAATCCTGCATGCTCCTTGCAGCCCTCTATTGGGCGCATGACAGACATATAAATAACAGAGTTAGGTTCCATTTTTCATATATGAAAGATTGTATCCTTAGAATTATCCCCCCAAAATCAATAGTGAATCCAAATGTCTCGTCTTCTTTGTATCCTTTATTCCCAGGGCTACCTTGCCTTAGGCCTGCTCACGTATGGATATGCATTTCTTATCAGCCTAGAGTAAACAGAAAAAAACAATGCTTCCTAAAGAGGGAAATTGCTGCAGAATTAGCCTCAGAATTTTGGGCACTTTCTCTTAAGAAATGGGTTTAGTATTTGAGATCTGATATTTAACAATTCTAAATATTGAGTGGTATTTAAAAAAAAAAGAAAGATGAATATTTATTTTAAATGAACCCAAAACACTGTCTACTACCATCTATGATGTCCCTTAAACAAAGTACAATCTGAAATTTGGCCTATTTTCAAAGAAAAATCTAGCATTCAGTGTTTTCTCCAGTCAGATATTAAAATCGTGTGCCTTTCTAAGTCTTTCTTTTTTGTCTTTGTCTTGGCTGACAGGAAGGTGAGAGCCACGATCAGTGCCCTAATTCTAACAATCACCTTATTTTGGGCGCCTGTTCACCTCCTTCCCTCTGCTATATTTAGATTATACCTTTTTGTTCTATCCCTAATTGCCTTATTTTGCATCGTGTCTAATCTCATCAGCCACTTCAAGTCTTTTCAAAAAATAGGCATGATATACATTCTAAGTAACAAAGATATTTTAGAAGTTATAAAACTTTACAGACTCTTAAGAGACTCTGGTGACCTAAATGTACCCATTTCTAGTAAAAAAAATTTATAAAATGGAAGAATTTTATGGAAAAACCACAAAATGAAAAACAGTGATAGTGTTCACTTACCTTTTTATAATCATTAGTGAAAAGATCACAGATAAATGAAAGACAAAAATCAGTGTAGTATTTTCAAATACTTCTGTAAAGCCACTGTAGAAAAGATTTATACATTTATTATTCTAAAAAACAAAAATCATGTTAAAATGTATTAATTGTATTCATAAACACATACATTTCTCTTCATTTTTAAAGGCCAGTTTTTAACATCAAGTTTAATTATCCATGGGTTTATTTCTTTGTTATTCATATTCTTAATAACTCTGTACTGACTTAAATTAGTTCTTCCCCTAAAGCAACAAAGATTCTATGTTTATTTTGTGAATCATTTTATCTTTTATTTAGTGTCTTTTTATGCAAAAAAGTTAGCAGAGAAAAGGCTGTTTGGGTTTCTGCCCATCAGTTTTCAAAAGAGAGGTTTATACTCTGGGTTTTATAAGTAATTAAATAAAATATTAGATAATATCTCACATCATTGGGAAAAACAAAGTTATACACAAAGTAATTGCTACTCTTTAAAAGTGTATAGTGACTGATTACTATTGCATTTTCCTCTAAAGACAAGACTTGATTTTCTTTTACTATGTCATATCTAAAAATGTATTTGATGATCTTAACAAAAGCTCATCAGTATTCAACACTTCTCTTTGCTAGAACATTTCCAGCCTACCTAGACAGACTAAGAAAGCACTTCTGTAGGAATTTGAAACTTTGCTTTGTATTTAAACTCAAAAAGTAAATCACTCCTGTAGTAATCAACCCAGGATTTCTTATGGCTATTATCACAGGAAATTGTATTAAAATCAGCCAGAGTATACAGTGATAAGACTCCCTTTGTCAGGATGATAAAACCATAAGAACAAAATCAACTATACCTCAGTTCAATTTTTACAGAATGTGCACTAATACTGTTATAAGCATAGTGATAAAAATACTGTTATCAAGAACATTAACAAATGAATGCTACTCATAGTCTTCACATCTAAAACCTAGTTTTCAAAAAATCCAAATTATTACAAACTAGAGAGTGTTGAAAACAAACAATGTGCCTTACTCTTCTGCTGTTTCCTATCAAATTATATAACACAATCTGTAAGGCTATCCTATAAATAAGTACACTGTTAACTGCTTAAAAATTGATAGTTACTTTGTGTCTCTCTCTGACAGCTAAGAATCCAGTCATCAATTGCTGTAGAATTTTCCAGGTAGAAAACTCAACACTGAAAGTTCTCTGTTGTTCTCCGGCATCCTCCTTGATCTCACTCCCCACCTGGAGTTATCAATCTCTCCAGCCTGGTAGAGCTCCAACCTGCTCTCTTCAACCAATGCTGATCTTGAACAGAAGAAGACCTATCTTAACATTCTGAAGTTTAATATAAAGCATTGATTCTGCTTATTTTGTAACTCAGAATGTTGGGGGCTTTCTCTCCCACTCTTTAATTTACACTTAATTGGACTACATGACTTCTACTGTGTATTTATTGGCTCCTTTATTTTATTGATTAGGATGCAACACATTTAATTTGGATTTTACTCCTGCTTTCTCCACAACACACCAAACCTAGGTTCCTGTGCCCAGTTTCCCCTGAGAAGGAATAATTGTATAAACAGAAAATACCAATTAGGGATCTTTGTTCTTTTGATCACCACAGACACCCAGACAATGTCCTTTGCCCAACCTTCTCTGAGTAGGAAGGGTTTGGTAACAGAGTAAAGAAACCAACGAGGAACTTTTGACTCTGCTTCTTAGGCTCACAAAGATATATGACCTTGAATGGAAGCAAGCCACTAGGTTGGTAGTAAAGTCTAGGCAGATGTTTAGCAGGCATAATTCACTATATTTATATCATTCTTTTTCTGTCTCATGTAAAATTCAGGTCTGACTAGGTGCCATGGTGCTTTGTGCCAGTCTGTTTCCTAAGGATGGCTACGGCCACAGCTCATATTCCATCTCCTCTTGTGCAATGTGACCTTAGCGCACACACAGCCCCCATTAAGAAGTGGAATCTATTTCTCCATCTCTTTGAGTCTAACCTGGCTACTACTCTGACCAACAGAACACAGGAAAAGTGATACTTGACCAGCTTTCATCCTTTAGCTGGACTACAATGATCCAGTTTGTACATGCTGCAAGTCAATCATCGCACCATTAGTATGTAAAACTCCTAGCAAGAAGGCCACGCATGTGCAGAGGCCAGGAATGTGAAATACAGAGTGCAAGGAGTGAGTCCAAGGAGCAGCAAAGCATAAAATATGTCTGTGCACTCAGACCGTTTTGGATGGCCTACCTAGGAGTACATTCAAATGACTCCAGGCCCAGCTGCTATGCGAGTGTGGCCACACAAGACACACTAAGTAAAACCTACCAGCTGAGCCCAGTAAATCCACAGTGGTAAATAGTGATAAATGATTGTTTTGAGTCACTGTTTTAGAAGATTTGTTATATAGATGACCAGAACTAGGGAATTTAAGGGTTCAATGTTTTATAAAGTCTTCATCTTCACTGTAAATTTTCATTGAATGTGTATGAAATAAGAAACTTAGAATTACACCTTCCCAAACAATACTTTAAATAAAATGCCACGGAGCACATGTAAGTGTAAAATGATCCAAAAAAAATTTCAGAAAAATAACACCTAACAGTAAATTTAAGTAGTTCTCCCCCTTCTTCATGAACTGGGAATCACCCTGTTGTTTGAGTGTCTGTTATGATTCTACATGCTGTCTAGTTCTCCAAAGGACCTGAGAGTGTAGGTAGGCACTGATTTTATTTCCTTTGGATATGTACCCAGGAGTGGGATAACTGGATCATGTGATACTTCTACTTTTAGTTTTCTATAGAATCTTAAAATCTGTTTTCCTTAATGGCTGTAATAGCTGACATTTCCACTAACAGTGTATAGAAATTCCCTTTGGTCGGCAGCATTGCCAGTATTTTGTCGACATTTTGATGGTGGCCTTTCTAACTGGAATGAGATATCTCACTGTGGCTTTTATTTTCATTTTCCTGGTAACCAGTAATATAGAACATTTTTCACATGCTTGTTCACAACCATATGTATAACTTTGTTTGAAAAATGTATGTCTGGATCATTTGTCCATATTTTGATTGAATTATTTTGGTTTTTGTTTTGTGGGTTTTTGTTTTGGGGTTTTGCTGTAATTTTAAAAATTCTTCATATGTTTTGGACATCAATATCTTTTTTGATAGGAGTTAACAGTGGCTATTATATTACATATTTTTATCTTCAACAAAGTTGCTCAGATGACCAGATGTAAGCATGCAAGATTGATCAAACCATTAAAGAGAATAAAAATAAAAACAAAAAATTAGTTTTGATGTATAGTGTTTCACTAGACAATGGATATTAATATTCTGTCAGAGGAGTAATTTGCAAATATTTTCTCCTGCTCTATACATTGCTTCTCCCATCTGTTATTTCCTCTGTTGTCAAGATAGCTCTGAGTTTGACAGTCCCATTCGATTGCCTGAGTTTTGGTCACACCCTAAATACCATTGCCTATACTGACATCTTGAGGTATATGCCCTATGTTTTCTTGCAGTGGTTTTCTAATTGCGAGTCTTACCTTACACTCAGTTTTCTATCTGTTTTGAGTATATTCTGCATATAGTGAGAGACAGCAGTATAGTTTCATTCTTGTTCATAAGGATACAGTTTCCCAGCATCATGTATTGAAAGACTCTCCTTCCTCCAATGGTTTGAGGTGATTTCATTGAAGATTGGGTAGTTATAGATACATGAATTTATTTCTGGGTTCTATATTCTCTTCCTTTGGGCTACTTATGTCTGTTCAGTGGAATTTTGGTGATAACTTTATACCATGTTTTCAGGTCAAATATTGTGCTGCCTGCTGCTTTGTTTCTCGTACTCATGATTGCTTTGACTACTCAAGGTCTTTGGTAATTCCGCATGAATTTAGGGTGCTTTCTATTTATCTGGACAGCGCCACTGACACTTTGATATGGATTGCATTACATCTGTCTATCGGTTTGTGTGGTATGTACGCACATTTTACAATGTTGCTTCCTACAATCCATGAAGATAGGATGACTCTTCATTTCTTTGCCTCATCTTCAATTTCATTAATCTGTATTTTCTAATTTTCATTGAAAAGATAGTTCACTCTCTTGGTTAAATTTATTCCTGGATAATTTTTGAAGCTTAAGTGAACAGTATTTCTTTTCTCAGCAATATCCTTATTGGTGTATATAAACGATATTGATTTTTGTATATTGATTTTGTTTTCTTCAACTTTACTGAATCCATTTACCAGAAAACCTAAAAGGTTTTCTTTTTAATTCTGAGTCTTTAGATTATTTTATATGTGAAGTCATGTCACCTGAAAACAGGTAGAAGTTGGCCTTGCCCTTTCCTATCGGGATGCACTTTATTTCTGAAATGTCTAATTAACATGACTTAGATGGACTTTGCATACAATGTTGAATGAGTCATAAAAGTAGATAGCCCTAGGTAGCCATAGCTTATTCTTGATCTGAAGGGAAATAATTTCAGTATTTCCCCATTCATTATCATTCTGGCTGCCAGCTTCTCATATGTAGCCTTTATCATATTGAGGTAAATTCCTTTGATATTTAATTTATTAAAGGTTTTACCATGAATGGATGTTTCATTTTATCAAATGCTTTTTCTGTGCTATGGAGATAATCATGTGGTTTTGCACTTCATTCTGTTAATGTTAGGTATTACATTGATTGATTTGTGCATGTTGAACCAACCTTGTGCTCATGGTGAATTATGCTCATAACCATGATTTATAACCTTCTTTATGTGCTGTTAGATTCAGTTTTTTTGCATCTTGTTGAGGATTTTTGCATCTCTGTTCAACAAGAAAATTGATCTGTAATTTTTTCTGTTATATTCATATCTGCTTTTGGTACCAGGCCTTGAATGAGTTTGGAAAGGTTATCTGCCTCTCAAGTTTTTGGAGTATTTTAATACTCATTGTCAGTTTTTGTAAAGTTAAAAATTCATCAGTGAAGCTATCTGGTCCTGTGATAATCTTTTCTTGGAGATATATTATTACTGGTTCAATCTTATTACTCATTATTGGATTATTGAAGTTTTCTATGCATTCATGCTTCTGTTTTGGTAAGTTTCATGCATTCAAAAATTTATCCATGTTTTAATCTTAAATTTTTATGTGTAGTTATTAATAGTAGTACCTAATGATCATTGTGTCTTTATACTAAAAGTTGTAATGTCAGCTATTTTTAATCTCTGATTTTATGTATTTGTGGTCTCCTCCTTTATTCTTGATGAATCTAAGTTTGTTGAATTTGTTTATTTCTTTAAAACTCTTCATTTTTTGTATTTTGGTCTGTTTTCTTGATTTTTGCTCTGTATCAGTTCTGCTATATTCTTTCCTCCTTTCCAAACCCAGAATTCTGGATTTGTTCTGTACTTTCTTCTCTAGTCTTCAAGTCACATCATTTTTAAAAAATATAGCTGCTTATGATCAGAGACCCCATTACTCCTTCCCTTGATATATCCTATAGGTTTTGATCTGTTTTTTAAATTATTAAAATAGTTTTTAATTTCCCTTCCTATAGATTTAGATTTTATTTCTATTTTATTCATTTAAGAACAGGTGGTTTAATTTCCACATATTTGTACAATTTCTAAAGTTCTTGTTGTTGATTTCTATTTTAATTTCATTATTATCTAAGAAGATACATGATGTTATATTTACTTTTTAACTTGATTAAACTTTCTTGCATAGGTGACATATGATCTATCCTGAAGAGGGTGCCATACGCTAATGAGAAGAATGTGTTCTTTGCATCTATTGGATAAAATATTCTGTAAACATCACTTAGGTCTACAGTTCAACTGTAATACTTCTTTGTGGATTTTTGTGTAGATTATCCCTCCACTGATGACAGGGCGTATTGAAGTCCCCAAATATTGTATTGATGTCTTTTCTCCCTTTAGATCTAATATCTTCTGTAAACAGTAATGTTCCATCCCTTGGCGCATATATATATGTTAAATTGTTATTTCCTCTTGCTGAGTTGATTCCCTTAATCATATAGTGACTGTCTTTGCATCTTTTTTAAACTTTTTATTTCAGATCCAATTATGTTATGTGAGGATAGATACTTTTGCTGGTTTGTGTTTCTGTTTGCCTGGTCAGTTTGTTTGTTTTTCCCTCACTTATGAGTGCCTCTATGAGTGAAATGATTCTCGTATAAGTATCATGTTGTTGGCTCTTGGCTAGTTTGTTTGTTTAGGAGTTTTGTTGCCATTTTATTTTATCTTTTTAAAATCATTTCAGCCAGCATAAATATTTCATCTTTACATTCAAAATTATTTTTTAGAAGTAGCAAGATAGTCCTGTCTTCTTGTTGTTCTGGCTCTTTTCTGGTTTCTTTGCACATTCTTTATTCCTTTCTTCCTCTATTGTTGCTCATCTCTATAGTTTGGTGATGCTTACGTATTAATAAAATGTAACTCTTTCTCTGTTTTGCATAACTGTTTTACTTGTGATGTTTTAGGGGGGTTACCAGGAATCAAACTCAGGACCTCATTATCGCCATGCACACAAAATCTCCAGCCTTTTACTACTGAATTTTGTGCTTCTGTATATTTTCATAACAGTAGCATTTTTTCAAGACTGATACATGGGTTGAGCTGTTCTGAAAAGCTTTCCAGCTCTATTAGACAATGGATAAAGTCAGCCTACTGGTTTTTAGGGTCAGGATTGCCAAGTCCTGCATACAGCTGCCTAGCTGTACAGAATCTCCACAGAATCTCAGGTAGGTGGGGTATCGGAATGACAGCAGGAGCCTTGGTGAAGGAGAGAATAATGTGGGCCGGGGTCTCTCTCGCGCACTGCAGGAGGGGACATTCCTCAGAAGTACCCAAACGGGGCTCAGAGCTGGGGGAAAGTAGCACGTTTGTCTCTAAGAACAAGTATTTTAGGTGTCTGTGGTGACAGCGTAGACTGCTGAGGCCTCTTGTTTACCCTTTACCACTGAGAAAAATCCCTCTTAGTTCAGAGACGACCTTGACTGGAAAGATGGGGTAGTAAATGCTGTCGGCCTGCTTCATTTCTTCATGAACCCTGGCTCCGCGACGTCTCTAACATATTCCACTGCATCCTGGGGACGTGCTATTAATACTCTAAAGAATATATACTACTTTTTATGTTTCTTTCTTTTCTTGCTTTCTTTTGTGCAGAGGGAAGCAATTCCATCTATCATGAACTATAATATGTGAAATCATGATGTAATAAGCTCAGTTCCACTCCTTGAAAATATAAAACCTTCAGAACATTCTTAATTTCCTTGTGCCTCAGTTTTCTCATCTGTAAAAGTGGGTACAATAATCACAACTACCTCCTAAAGAGGTAAAGAAGATTGAGTTAATAAAGGATTAGAACAGTTTCTGGAAGTAACAGGGTCCATGTAAGTGTTCCTTTTATTATTTTTTCATCCCTGCATTGCATTAGAACATTTGATTGATTGCACATTAGCTATAACAAATTCTGGTATCAAATGAATTTCACTAGCCAAATAGCATAAATTCTCCTTTGAGATTATGTAAATGAAAGTGTTCATTGACAGGCTTCTAAGTAGCGACTACTCTTATCAAAAGCAAGCAAGACCGTTTATTTCAAAATCATTGTATGATTTTTAAGGGAGATACCCAAACCAAGAAGTGTCAAATTCAGCTGAAGTAGTGAAAGTATTCTGCCTCATGCAAAATAAACAACACAATCCAAGCTCACTTGATGAGTTTCAGCTGGACTTTCAGGTTCTTTTAAAAGAAAGTAAAGCTGTCTACTGAAATGTACTTTCCCGTTCAAACACTTGATGTTGTAAGAAGTACTCATAAAAGTTGAAGGCAATTAAGACTGAGTTCCCCTGTCAATCATTCTAGAAACCAAGCACCAGAAGACAGTTTTGTAAGAACATGATGTGAATGCTGTATTTGTAGTTTATGCTTCATGATTGAGTGCTTCTTGCTGCTACCTAGTGAGGCTAAGAAGACAGTAAAAGACTACTCCTAACAATGACAGACCTGTTAGTTCCTTATCCGATATTAATTCTTCTCTTTTGCTTTTGCAACTGAATTCCAGTTTAAAATATACCAGCTATGTATTATTTACATTTTACTTTAAAATGGTTAGTGTAGCACTATTTTCATTTTGATATAATGCCAAAAGCTTCCCATTGAATGTCTACAATGATTGCAATTCTCCATTTTTTTCGTGTGTACATCATTCTCTTAATTTATCATCTAAAATTTCCAGTTTGGGCTTCTTTAAAGGAGGAAAGAAGGTTTAAGAGGCAACGAATGCATATCTTTTCACAGTTTGATGATTTTTTCAAGATTTCATATTTGTCTCTTTATAACTAATTTAGGAACACTTGCTTAAATAAAAATTGCCTTCATGATGTATTTCCAAAGTCTGAGTTTTATTTTCATAGAAACAACAACTTCACTTTTCCCCACTTTAGTATTATAAATTTAGATAATATTTAGTTAAATCACATAATCATAGTAGAAAGTTTAGAATACACAGTTTGGGAAGAATTATAACTAAAGCTTGGCAAGCAAAAAAATTTAAATGGGGGAATAAATTTGGCTAATTGCATTTGAGAAGAACCTTACAGCTATCAAGATACAGCACATTTTTTCATCTTTGGAATATTTAATAGAAATAATGGCAAATGTACATTTTTTAAAATACCCACTATATATATATATATATATATATAGAGAATCTTAGATCCTGAGGACTGTTATCAGCACTCCTGAGATATTTACAGAGCTTTATCTTTAGGAGGACAAGGAGATATTGATCGCTGTAGTGGATTGAATGGGGTTCCCTAAGAACTCATATGTGGAATTCCTGTCTCTAGCACCTCAAAACATGACTCAGTTTTGAAATACAATCACTGTAAATGCCATTAGTCAGTAAAGTCATATAACTGGTGTCCTTATTAAAAGGGAAAATTTAAGGACATACACACACTTCTTCCTCAGGGAAACACCAAATGGCGGATGACGCCGGTGCAGCGGGAGGGCCCAGAGGCCCCGGGGGCCCAGGGATGGGAGGCCGAGGCGGCTTCTGCAGAGGCTTTGGCAGTGGTCTTAGAGGCCGCAGGCGCGGGCGAGGCAGGGGCCGGGGCTCACGGCAGTAAGGCCGAGGACAAGGAGTGGATTCCTGTCACCAAGCTGGGCCGGCTGGTCAAGGACATGAAGATAAAGCCTCTTGAGGAAATTTATCTCTTCTCCTTACCTATTAAGGAGTCTGAGACTATTGACTTTTTCCTGGGCACATCCCTCAAGGATGAAGTTCTAAAGATCGTGCCTGTGCAGAAGCAAACACGTGCTGGCCAGCGGACCTCGCCACTGGGGATTATAATGGTTATGCTGGTCTGGGTGTAAAGTGCTCCAAGGAAGTAGCCACTGCCATTCCTGGCCATCATCCTGGCCAAGCTCTCCACTGTCCCAGTGCAGAGAGGCTACTGGGGGACAAGATCAGCAAGCCTCACACTGTCCCTTGCAAGGTGACTGGCCGCTGTGGCTCTGTGTTGGTGCATCTGATCCCCGCCCCCAGAGGCACTGGCATCGTCTCAGCCCCTGTGCCCAAAAAGCTGCTGATGATGGCTGGTATTGATGACTGCTACACCTCGGCCAGGGGCTGCACTGCTACTCTGGGCAACTTTGCTAAGGCCACCTTTGATGCCATATCCAAGACCTACAGCTACCTGACCCCTGACCTTTGGAAAGAGACTGTGTTGACCAAGTCTCCCTATCAGGAATTCACCAACCATCTTGTGAAAGCCCACACCAGAGTCTCTGTCCAGAGGACTCAAGCTCCAGCAGTAGCTACAACATAAGGGTTCTTACACAAGAAAATAAAATCTATCAGTGGTTATAAAAAAATAATAATAATAAGGACATACACACATACCAGAGTAAATGAAGATGAAAGTAGGCATGCTGGTAAAATATCCATAGGCTAAGGAATGCAAAATATTTCTATCAAACTACTGCAAGATAGAAAAAGGGAAGGAACAGATTCTCACATAGCCCTCAGAAGGAGCCAACTGGCCAACACCTTCCTCTCAGACTTCTGGCCTCCAGAACTGTGAAATAATAAAGTCCTATTGTTTAGGCCTCTCGGTTTATGGTACTTTAGTATGGCAGTCCTAGAAAACTAATGTAGTCACTCTTGGGACTAATTTATCCATTGGTTACAGTAATGCTAAGTTTAAATCTGATTTAAACTGGTGTCCATTTGTTTCATATTTTCCAAAACTTTGTACATATTTGTCAGATCTTTGACTGTCTTGAAAATGTTTCTTTACACAATATACTGTCAAGTTGTTTCAACCCTGGTTTATCATAGAATATATTCCTAAACATAATACGGTTCCTAAAACTGAAAGTGGCATGTTGCCTGGTTATTGCTAATGCAGTAAAAAGTGAGTCACCCTTTTCCAAGATGTGATCCTTTCTAGACCAAAGTGACAGTTTTATAGCCACATTAAACTGTTCATTTCTCCTAAACCATGTTTTCCATATTCTAGTCTTTATTGCAGTTGATGGGGAGGCAAAGAAAGAAATCCAGAAATAGGTAAAATTTAAGTGTTTATTCCTATAAAATTTCGTTTTGCTTTTCTGCCATTTTGGGTTTGGCTTCAAACCTAAGGCATTCACTGAAGTGCCCAGTAAGCCTGTTGAAATGGACAGGGAAAGGACAAATCCCTGAGCACATTATCAGAAAACTTCTTCAAGCCACACTTATGTAGAAAGTAAACATCTGGAGTATCTTTTATCCATTAATTATCAAGACACATAGCTGCCCTAGCACCAAGCCCATGTCTCTTCATACATTTAATGGAACTTTCAGTTACTTTAATAAAAGCCTGGTAATATTTCTGTCCCTAGCCCTCACCTGATCTAGAAGCTTAGCAATCCTCTGCAAAGAAATGAAATAGAGCTAGTTCAGCACCTCTTGTTCTTAGAGAAACAGGATTCCAGCTAAATACTATAACATGCATCTTCATCTCTTAAGAAATTGGTTTCCAAATTTAGCTCAATTCACATCAAACTCATTATGTGGCTTTTGCTTTATAAATCTAAATGAGCTTCAAATTTTAACATTATAATATTTCAATTTAATCGTGATAAAGTTAAATCTTTCCATTTTAGAAACTGCCTAAAGGAGGAATGAAGAGTATGCTTGTTATGAAAAAATACATCTAGTTTATAGCACCAAACTCACTTCAATTATGTAAACAGAAGCCACCAAACATGCTTTTGAAAACATAGGACTTACTTTAGAATTAACTTAGAGCACCAGTGTACTCTAATACTTCTTGTCCTCTCCCTTTATTTTCATTGTAATTTTAATCACTTGCCATTACGGATATTTGTGGATGTACATACCGTATGTTCATGTTGATAGAATATAAAATACACTAGAACAGGAAATTTGTCCAACATTTTTGCAGCTATATGAACAAGTTAGAACAGTGCCTGAGTCAAAATAACTACTCAAAAAAATATGTGTTGAGATAGTGATAGAACACACAATGTTAAGTCAACATTTCACACACAGGTAAAGAGATGACAGGCAAGAGAAAGTAACAGAAATAAACACAAAACAATAATTGAAAGAAAATTCATCTAAACATAGTCCAACATTAAACATAAAATTAATTAAAACTGCACTCAATATTTTAGATATGTTTGCTCTTTTAGAGATATTACCCATAAGTATAACATAATTTAACTCAAGAACACTACATATCACATAAGCTGCTTAAGAAAATCAACCCAGTTCTCACAAGTAAATAACCTATTTCCCATTTATTAAATGAACTCCTTCAATTCAAACCTTAGAATAAGACTTGAGGGAAAAAAACCTCCCTCCATGCTACACTTTTTACACCTCGTCTCCACTCTCATAGCGCCATCCTGGCCCTTATACTTGCTATTGTTTAGATCTGGAATGGCCCCAGATAGCCTCAGGGGTTCAGAAATGGGTCTCTGGGGGCGGTTTGATCATGGGAGCGCTGCACCCACTGGCGGATTGATCCCCTCGCAAATTCTGCGTCTGAGTGTGCTGTTGGGAGTCAGGGCCAAGTCCGAAGACGTGGGCCGCTGGGGACATAATCTAGAAGGGTATTTCTCCCCCCCTCCCCACCCCTTCCCTTCTCTCTTTTCCCTGATGGCCATTACGTGAGCACCTTTGCTCTGTGTCATTCCCCCTGCCATGCCATTCCTGCATTTGAGCCAGCTGACTATGGATTGAAACTTCTGTAACCATGAGGCAAAAGAAAGATCTTTAAAGTTCTTTAGTGGTGCACACCTGTAATCCCCGCACTTGGGAGGTTGAGGCAGAAGGATTGTCTTAAGTGAGAGGCCAATCTGAGCTACAGAAGCAAGTTCAAGGCCAGCCTGGACTACGTAGTCATACCCTGTCTCAAAAGGAAAAACGTTGTGGGTATGAGGTATGAGAAAGTGACTAAGACAGTCCTCTTACATATGTCTTTATCACCCATTATAAATAATTATCTTTTACAATTATATAAATGAGTAGCTTTTAAATAAATTTCTGGTTTTGGTTTGGTTTTCAGCTCCAACTACTTTCTTGGTTTATAGTGTTAGCAATTATTTAATAGTCATTAGAAATACAGAGTGCCTTTGAGTGACACTTAATAACTATTACTTTCCTCCTGACGCTAAGGGTTTCCTTTTTTTTTTTTTTAATAAAAGCACAAAAACATATTAACAAACAGACACAAATTGACATAAGAAATAGTACAATCAAAACTGATTTACAGACAAGGTGACATGGACTCAACAGTGGTTGTTGCTTTACCTATTGATATCTTTGAAGTGTACATATATGAACACAGATACAGACATGCAAAATTGGTCAGACAATTAATCCTCTCAACAACAGAAAAACACAAAACACAAAAAACCAAAGACAAAAAAAAAAAAAAAAACCACCAATAGTTCCTGCTTTGCATATTGATATCTTCGGAGTGTGTGTTCAGGATAACACATACACACATACAAGATTGATCAGATAACCTGTCATCGATTATTGCTTAGCATTAAGTGATATAATACAATAGTTGAACCATGTTAACCCTCCCGCATATATGTATATACATATATACATGCATGCATTTTTGCCTCTTTCTTTTCTCCTTTCCCTGATTCATTTAAAAAGGAAAAAGTGTGGCTCCATGAAAGATTTCCATAAACTATATATACAAGAAATCCTTAGACTCTTCTCAATGAAAGATCTGAGAACACATAAATATTACTTTAATTCAGTGCACACATTGAGCCAGTCAGCCAAATGGACTTCTAATAAGCAGCTGATGGATATATAATATCAATTAATCAAATTATTCTAGAGTTAAGCAAAGAACCTTCCCATGTAAAAGGACTTTGCAGTTTACAAAATACTCCCACAAGGCTTCAGTTCTAACGTGAGTTACTTCAAAAGGTAGATGCCGCTTTCAGAATCCAAATTTCTCCAGCTTCTACTGCCTTTTCATTAGTAAGCCAGTTCTTGCAATGTTGATCCTTCAAAAAGCTCCATCTGCCACTAAGGAATGAGCTCTTCCGGACAGGAAATCATTTGCACTCTTTTGACACATTTCACAGGAGAAAAAAGGACGGGCAGTTTGGAAGAACAGAGATGAGATACTGAAATTAAGGGCTTAATCAACTGCCATGAGATCAAACTCTGCTGCTCCTCGTTCCACGTGTCATACCCTCATCCACACATCGTGCATGGAACTTCAAAAAGATACTGGCTAGGCCAGGCGTGGTGGTGCACGCCTGCAATCCCAGCACTCAGGAGGCTGAGGCAGGAGGATCACTGCGAGTTCAAGACCAGCCTGGGCTACAAAGTGAGCTCAAGGCAGCCTGAACTGCGTAGCGAGACCCTGTCTCAAAAAGACAAGAAAAAAGGGTACTCGCTGATTGTGGCAATTCATACCTCTGCTCCACAGTCTAAAGCATTTAGAGGTTCTTACACCACATTTCCGAAGGAATTGTGATAAAATGATAGTGAACAGTGACCAATTCCAGCAGAACTAGAGAATATACAGGGATTTAAATAAATAAATACCTTTGTCCTCTTATTTATAAACCAGGTCATAACTACAGTGAGAAATGGAATAAGAGAGCAGGCCCACAGTTTCTATGCTGCAGTACGGAGAAGCCATACAGGAGAGCTTATAACCATCTATTTCCTTCTGACTGTTAATGAGACTGATGTTAGCATATTAACACAGGTAAACAAGTCACAAAGCAAGAAAAATTTTTTTCATTATTGGGTATTTTACTCAACCACTGGAAAAAATAGAGGAAAAATTATTAGCATTGAAAAGTGCTGAAGGGAAAATGTATTTACCTATCTATGAAGCTCATTTCAAGCCTTAACTTTGCCTGTTGGTAACGTATTCACAGAAGATACTTTAGTTGCTGGGATCTAAGGTAATGTTTGCCACTGTCATTTACATCCAGCACATTATAGTTATTTTAAAAGTTGTTTTATTTTGTCATATTCAGATTCTGGTTATTTACTTTCAGTTTTGGACTGGTTAACTCTGTACATCCTTCACTTAAGCGTTCCAGAATAGATCATTCTTTTTCAGAACTTGTTAAATAAAGATACAAAAAATAAAATAATTAGTTCGAAGTGTGATAAGCAAATAAACATTACAGAACTGATCGCCAGTGAAGTACAACTGAAAATTTCAATTTCTCATTCTAACAACAACATACATATGACTGTTTTACTCATCTTGAAGGCTCCAAAATACCCTAGGGAAAATTTGATCCAAACTTTATTCCAAAAGTAAAGTTAATAAAGATAATTAGTAAGAGATTTAATAAAGATGATAGTGTCAGCTCTTGTTTCTAGTCTTAGAAGGAGAAAAGGCTTCTGGTTCCATTTTATTTTGCTTCCTTCCCGGTATGTATTTTATTGGTTTGGAAAGCATATGAATTCTATGGATATGCTGCCATGAATGAGAATTTTCGTGATGGGAATTCAAGTCATCATGTTAGAAGGGCCAATGAGGAAACCACAGGTACCTCTTCGCTTCCAGCCAGCATTTATATTTCAGATTTCCTTAAAAGTTAGGCTCAAATGTTTCCAGAAATAGCGATTTCACCTTAGCAACAAAATCCTTTGCAATCAGAGCCGCTCTGTGAAAGAATACGGGCTTCACAGTCAAAGGGATGTGAGTGACTGCAGGGCAGACATTCAAAGAGGAAAGAAAAGTGCGGGGGCTGGAGCAAGCAGGGATTAAAGCACAGAACCCAAGGGAGAGAGCAAAGAAAGTGGATAGAACATGGAGAAAGACAGGTATGTCTTGTCATGAAATTTAATTTAATTTTTATTCGGTATCCTCTTTCTTTTCAAGATTTATTAGACTATTGAATATTCTTAAATGCTTAACATATTTTAGGAGGAAAATGATCAAGATCATTGCTGACACTTCAACAAAAACTATACTTATCCTTCATTCTTATCTAATATGTTTTCAAATTTATTGTAAGGTACACCTGGATGAAATACCTCCTTGTTTAAAAACCCAGCTGTACAGGAGTGAAGAAATGCCTTATCACATCATGTTCTTGGAGAAGGATACACTAAACCTGAGTGCTTTATTAGAGACATTTTCATAAATTAGCTATGATAACTTTATAATCTCATATTAGAAATTATCCACAAATCCAATAATGTAGGAAACAACAAATAAATTTTCCTGTATTTTCAGAATTGCCTCTTATAGAACTATGACAGCGAAGCTGAATTCTGTAAGGAAGACATTCTACTAGCTAGTTTTACTTTCACTGGGTAAACTTTTTCCTTTCCAGTAGACAGGAAAGGAAAACTCCTTTTGCTTAAAGGATCACCTGCAGTCATTCGACCTTGCAAAACCCTTTCCTGGATGAGATGTATTTATTCAGCTTTTCACTGTAGTGCGCTGAGTTAAGATTAAGAGCTCCACAGAAACTTCAACGACACAAAAAAGCACGTTTCCTTATCCTTGCAGCAGTCATGCAATGACATGTAGCGATGTTATTTGTATGACCTGGCAAACCTAATTTCTAGAATTGGTGAGATGCTAGCTTTGTGCTGAGTGTGTTTAGTGCATAATAACAGGCTGTCCTCACCTTTCAATAACTCTGATTCCATTCCATTTCATTTTTTTACAAAGTGGATCTGAGATAAGGCGAATCCTGTCTGAGCATACATATGCATGAAGACCATCTACAGTACCTGTCATTACGGAAAGACTAGACAGCTACCAGAAAATCATTCACATCTGTTTCTCCAGACACAGTGGGATAGTAGACAACACACAAAAGTGCCCTTCCTGTCTTTTACTCTGCTGTAACACAGCAAACAAATTTGAAGAGCTGGGAAGTTTTTCTAAGTGCCAACCTACAACCTGAGGAGGAGGTGTTCCTACTGACAACTGAAACTTCAGGGTCTTGAGCTGTAGGCATTGTATCTCCAGGGTTCCAGCTGTCACTCCACATCAGTGAAGCACATTGATCTGTCCCATATTGTTTGATAAAGCTGTAAGACCTCCGCATCACCCCAATATTTCTATCAGAATCATTTATACAGTGGTATCGTTTAGTAAAAAACAATAGCTCAACTTCTTAATTGGGGGAAAAGAGTGTGTCTGATACATAAAAATATTAGACATCCTTTCAGTTAGTGGTTTCCGGAATTTGAACAACCACAAAATTTGTAATGCACGTGTAATTTTACTGCCTTAAGCAGTAAACAACTTGAAGACCAATCATACCAGCCCTAGAGACTCACTTAAATTGCTACTCTTATTATTTAATAATAGCATTTTGTAAAGACCTATTACCCCATTTGCATAAAGTAATGAATATCCGTGAGTGCGAAGTATATAATCTCAGAATTAAACACAGACTTTTCAGTTAAATAGCTTTAGATTCATTAAAAACTCACTCCATTACCCTTACACCAGATTCTCACCACATCGCAAACTGGTAAATGAAAATACTTGTTGTCCCCCATAGATTAGATTCTGGAAAATACCCCTTGAAGTGTTGCTTCCTAAAAGACAGAAAAGCCTTTTGACATTTGGTGGAAGTTAAGGCTTATAATTTCTGCAGTATGCGGTTATATCCCTGAAAGAGGGACTTACCTGCTGCTGCCAAAACGAATGACAGATTTTGACACAAGCTGTGAAAGAGGCATCTGTGTGGCCAATGGCCTGGCACACGCATTTACTTGGTGGCTGGGGGCCAGTGTTTTATCTGGATGGTTGGCCTCAGACACAAATGTTTCCACTTTAGCAATTCCTGAATGGGACTCCGAAAAAAGAAAAAGTAATTCCTATGGATCCCACCTCCTTATCGGCCTCTATCTCTGCCTCACCTCACCCACTGCCAGATGCTTCTCATTTCAACCCCCTAGAAAAACTCCTCACCTTAGGAACAGAAGAAACAAAAGTATGTGCCATGAGAGGTGAAGTGTTTGATCCCCGAAGGACAGGCGCACAGGAGTGAGATATCATATGGCTCAGATTTCAGTAAATGTCATTTAAGCATGCAGTTAGCTTGGGACCCAAGACATTGTTCTCTGCAAAGCAAGTGAATCCTGGGTAAAGTGAGTTTACACAGGAACTTCCACCCTTCCAGATTCAATTAACCATCTTTCCTTTGAAGATTTTTCTTGCTTTCTCTCATCTTACCCCATACAATGAGTTAATTAGTTAAAGTTAAAGAAGGTAAAGTTACACATGTAATTAGGTCTCAGAATACATGTTGTGAACTCCTGAATGTGATGCAGAAATGGGTTTCAACTTTAGCACCACACTTGCTAGAAAATAACTCAATGGCCCTGTCAATTATGATTCAGTATCAATGCGCTCATACATAAGCGAGGTGGAAAGAAGAACCCATTCTTGGCTGGTGGGGACATGAGAGCGAAATTTCTCCTGTGAACCCTCCTCATAAAGAGAAAAGTGTGTAATTTAATGAAGAATCACTAACAGCCTCATAGTAAACACAGTCATTATCAAAAATCTGCTCCTTCTCACATCACTCAGGACATGTTTATAGCAAAGTGCCACCTCACAATTTGCCAAGCTCCCACCCAGGAGGACCAGTGTTCCAGAATTTTTGCTTATCCAGCTTAGGTGGAGTAGATTTAAGAGTAGCTAGGTGAACTGACACAATGCATAGACTCTGTGTCCTTCAGACAATCCTTCATAAATATTGTTTCTCTCAGTTGAGCTTCTGATAAGTGTTGAATGTCAGTGAGTTGAAGATTATATTCCCTGACAAGTACCTGGAGTACAGCTATTCCGTTTTTCCAGTTAAGTGCAAAGCCATATGTTTTAACAGCTCCTCAACCCAGAGACTGATTGACATTTTCTTATGAAAGCTGACAAGTCTGACAAGAACAAATGCTTGAAGGGAAGCTACTCCATCTGCACATGGAGATAAACAAAGGGGTACCTCTGAGCAGGGCCAATATTCTTCTCAAAAACCAATTACTCTTCTGCTCACAAATAAAAGGATATCAAAGCACCAAATATCAGTGCCATATGATAAAAGCATAATAATTTTAGGCTAGATTAATTTTAACAAAACGCATGCCCACTTGCAGGAACCAAGTTTTGTTCCACTCTGCTTCTACCATCTGCCTCCAAGGACATCTCATTTCAATCTATTCCAAAGGGAGCGGAATGCTTCTCAAACCAAAAATCTTTTATGCCCCTTCTAATGAATGAGGTGATCGCTGTGATAAGGGAATGAAAAAAAAACCAGAAAATTGATTGGCTTCTTCCCCCTTACACATGCTTGCTTGTAAAAAATGGAGAACAGAGATAAGGTTGAATTTTATTCCTATGAGGAAAAATGGCAGCAATTCCGGACTTCCTTCTTTCTGATTCTCTTTTCTTTCTTTTTGATTCTTTGTCCTGTATACCTGAGGTGAGAGGAATTGAGACAGTGCTGCTGGAATATACGCCTCCATAAAATTTCAGGATAGGTAAATTCATCTCTCATGTTAATGAGAGTATTTTTCTCATTTTACTGCTGTTAAAACAGGCAAAAATATGTCATCCATTGGTTTAGCATAATTCATCAGAATCCCAACTAGCAATATGGAACAAAAGTTTTCTCAGGCAGCTCGTCCTCTGTACACAAACTGCACACAGAGACTTCAAGGGGCACTGATAAAAGACAGGATATTGTATGCAGATATGCAGGAAACATACCATGGTTTGCAACAGTGGTGAATCATGGAATAACAGTGTTTGGTCTAGTCATTCCTTGGAAAAATATAAGCTTGTAATTATGTATCAAAAAATAACTATTTCCAATTGATAACCTGACAAACATATTTCTCTATACTTTGAGGAGGGTAAAAGTGTTGTCCTTAATAATAATGAGGGAAAATCCCACTTTCAACAGTGGACAAAATGTCCAAACACAGAATCAGTAAGGAAACAATGGACTTGAATAATATGGTACCAACCTCAAAGACATACACATAACATTTCACTCAATATCAGCATAACAAGCATTCTCAAGCATAGATGGAGTATCTTCCAGAATAAATCACAGGTTAGGCCACATGGTATAGAACACACTTCCTGTACATCCTAAGAAAAGGCTCCAAAGTTACCTAACTATATAAATGTGCACATATATCACTATATGCATATTAGAACATATCTTACCTACATTTGACTTGGTCACCATAATTGAATGAAATGTTCCCTTTGTCTCTCTTTATTATGTTTCCATAGAAATGTATAGTTTCCTTTATCTACCTCATTTTTTGTTATTAGAAAATTCGATGCATGAATACAATTTTTAAAATATAGAAATAACTAAAAATTTTCACAATCACTGTCATAATTTGCAGTTTTAAAAAGCAAGGTCTGATAAGATCTTGGACATGGTTCTGTCTAAAAGCTTTGAGTGCAATCCCAGATACTGCCAAAACACACACACACCTACACACGCGCGCACACACACACACACACACACACACACACACACACACACACTTGGCTGGAGGCCAGATTCCTAGAAAGAAGCATGGTAGTTTTTAAATTAATCTTAACATATCAATTTTACTTTTCCTGATACTCAGAAGAAATAATTTACCTTCTTCCTTCTTTTAAAGGTGTGTTACATCTAAACATAGACTCATTTCAAGGATTAGTGAACATAGATCAGTTACAAGGGCCACCACTGGCGATAAAGGTAGGGAAGACTACCTCCAAAGGGCATTTTCTTTCATCACTACCACTGGAATATTTTTCATTAGACGTATTCTTGCATTATTTGTATGTCTGAAAGTAAATAAACTCACTGGGGAAATAATAAATGAGCATACACTGAGAAACATGGAAAAGGAAAGAGAGGAAGAAGTTCCCAAGTTCCTTAATTATCTCCCTGTTTTAGTGTTTCTCCTAATCCAAGGATTTTTTTTTCAGTCTCATTCTCCATTATCCCTAATGAGCAAACACTACAACCATCTGGATCATCTTTTGATATTTATCTCATACTTACAGTTTTTATGCCTCTCCACATTAATGACTATAAAAGAAATGGACCCTTAGGACACAGTGCCCAGTGTAACTGGTGTGCTGTGCTATAGGGATGAAGAACTAGCCCCTGGAAACCAGTTTGGTTAGATAAGACTCCAGGTTCCAAAGTTCTATTTAATTTGGACACCTTTTATCTCTCAGAATGCTAATTAACAGACTTATAATTGCCTTTTAACTGAGCCCTAAATTCCATATGCCTTTGAGATTTAAGTGCCCTCTCATTTAAAGAAAAAATGATCTTCTTCTCAGTTTAAATACAGTTTTACCGTGTCTGTATATCTTAATTCTAAAATCTTCACTGGTCAGATTCAGATATATTAAGGACAGGTTTTCTCATTCAGAAAACATCTTAAAATTTATTGTAACTCAACACAAAAGTATAAAAAAGAAATAAGGACAAAAACCTTTGTGTGTGCAGAAGGCGGGGTCCTCAGAGATGTGTGTGCATGGGGGGGGTCCTCAGACATGTGTATGCAGGGTGAAGGGGTCCTCAGAGATGGGGGGGCAGGGGGGGTTCTCAGAGATAGATTGAAACATTCTACATGTTTATCAAAGACAAAAAATTCCTCATCTTCATGTCATCTTCTCCTGAAATCATACACCTCCAAACAGTTTGAATGAAACACTCTAGTAATAGAGTGTTTAACATTTCCTATGCTTAACGTATGCCAGATACTGAGCCACAGGTTCCACAAAGCCAATTACAACTACAGCAATACTTCCAAATTGATTTTTGGTGAATTCAGCAGAGAGGAATGAGCTCTCTCACTGAATAGAATAGGAAAAATCAGACTAGAAGAAAATGTAAACATAGAATTTGACCTGTCATTTGTCCACGGTAGCCCTCATGGTCTATGTGTTTCCTGTCTCATATAGTCATTCCTCTCTGTCATGGAAAGGTATGACTGAGCATCTACAAGACCCTAAAAGAGAAATAAACCAAGTCTCTTGGTACATTGTTATTTAAATCTCACACTCCTCTCTTTGAAGCTGTTATATCTAAAATGTTTAGATGTGCATCTTTCTGTAGAATTAGATAGAGGAAAGTATAATAATATTATAATAATAAGATAAACCAAATTTAGCAGAGGCTAGTCATGAATCAAGACATAGAAATTAATCATCTCCAATCAGGTTTTGTCTCCTTCTTAACCACTGAAACTCATTTCATAAAGATTTGTGTTCAGTTGTAGATGTTATTTAGCGGCTTACATTCTTCCTGCATGCTGTAAATTTACACAGGAACTTTCCTTCAGGAAACATTTTCAGTCAAATTGCATGGACATTAAATTTCAAATATGCTAATATGAATCTCTACTCTTCTGTTGATACAGTTTTCTAACAAATGAAAGATTCCACAGTGGAAAAGAAAACTGTTTTCAAGGCTATTACAGACAAAACCATCAATGTCAGTTATGATCCAAAAATCCAATTTAGGATTTGTCTGAGAGGAGCCTATCTTCCCTTCCTCAGAAAAAGGTGGACCTCATGGTGTAATTCGGGATGCATAACAATGGCTAAGGTAGGAATGCACAAAAATAATGCATATTTATGCTCTCATACGTTAAAGGAAAATCTCTTAATTGAAAAGGACACGAGGTCATACAGAGACTGTTGAGTGGGTCTATTTTTAGCTGAGTAACTCTTCATCTGCCCACACTAGGAAATTACAGCCTTGACATTAATTATGGCTGTAGAAGTGTTACCTGAAAAATTAATTCTTTATGCTGTGCAAACAGGTAGATAAAACAGGGAGAAAGGGCCACTGATACAGACAGCTAGTTCCTCCAGGGTCCAGTGAGACCATCTGTGCCTTTTCCTGAGCTTTTTCCTTCGGTTACATTTGAGCTGCTACATCCACTTGTGGCAAATGTTCTTATTTCAAAAGGAACACCAGGGAAGAACAAAATAAAGTATTTTTTCCTTGTGACTGTCCTTATTAGTATGTATGCTCAAATGCATCAAACTAATGAGGCAGTGTCATTATACAGAACAGCCGTATTGAGTATTCTGAAAGTTTCAGTACATTGAAAGGATAAAGAAGAAAAGCTGTTAGTTAAACACAAGTAGTCATACGGTAATAATGAAGACAGTCAAGCAATATGTTGACTCCACTAACAACTACTGCATGTGGTGGAAAGGGTAGAATTTTAACATACTCATTTTCCCCAAAGCATAAGTTATTATAAGCTTCATTTCAAACACACCACATAGGAAGGTATAAACTTTTTACATTAGAATGTGTTACCCCAGCATATTTTAAGTTGCCTATTTTATTTAGAAACAGGACAAAATACACAATAACTTCTAATATTGTAAAATGTAATACTCCACTTGTTAACTTACTCTTAAGGTTAAAATAAAGGAGATCAGCATTTTGCCCATTTAAGTGAAAATAATAAACTTTAGAGAAAACATAGACAGAAATCCTTAATCTTTATCCTCAGAGTACAGTATTAGTAAAATTAAATTCATAGTTAAATCATGCCACGAGCATTCTAAAATTACCAGGAATGACATCTAATTAGAAACAAGAAATAGTTAAATCTTTCTTGGCAGTGTTGCTTAATGTACTACATTACCAGTTGACTTTTTGCAATTACAGTAATCCTACAATCCCTCCTGTCCTGTAAACATTGCCTTTCCAGTAGAATATCAGATACAGCTCATAAAATCCCAACACTAAAACTCCAAACCTATAAATCTTGGAATGAAAAGGAAATCTTTATACTCCAAGTCTTTATACTCCAAAGGCTTGAAATTTTATAGAATTTGCCCTACAATCACAGAGCATTGTGGTTGTAGGGAAAATTGGAAGCCTCTTTCAACTGAATAATCCCTGATACTGGCAGAGTACGTTGAATGATATTGCTTGGGGAGAGAGATATATATAACACATCTTATATCATATTTATGATATACCTCTTATACCTTATATCATCAACTATAGTTTGAATATTTACGGAACAAAGTAACCCTTTTTCATCCACCATAGATTGCGCTGCCTCTGATCCTCCACAAAACTTGCTCATCTTCATTTTTATCACAATGTGTTATGATTTGATCAAGAATGTCCCTGTAAAGGCCTCATGCATTCAAAGGCAGGGCTTTGGGAAGGTGATTTAATCCTGGCGGCCCTGTAGCCGGCTTGCTCTCAGGAGACCGGGCCTGGTTGGGCGAGGCAGGTCCCTGGGAGCATGAGCTGGAAGGGTTTCTCTCCCTCCCCAGCTCTCCCCAGCTCTGCTTCCCAGAGGCCGCGACAGGAGCTTCCTCCACTCAGGCCCTTCCTCCGTGTCATTCCTGTGTTTAACCTGCTGACCACGGACTGAAACTTGTACAACTGTGAGCCTCAAGTGGGAGGTGTCAGGTACCATGTCTCAGCGACAAGACAGTGACAAAGACACTGCGTCCCTTTGCCTTTTCCTAACAGTATTAGACAGGTCTAGATGAAACTGTGCTATTGGTGATTTATCTCTTTTATGGCTCATTTTCTCTTGCCACTAGTACCTTAGTACCCTCCAAAACTCCTGTGTCTTTATGTTTTTCCTTTAATAAAAGAGTCTTCTCATCCAGCTTTTGCATCCTAGTTGATTTATGCAGTATTTATTGAGCTCCTACTATGTGCGTGGTGCTGGACACTGGAGTTACGTATGCGTTTCCCTGTCTGTCCTGGATCTGTGAAAACAGTCCTCCATCCTCGGTTCTGGTCCTCCAAATGCAGCTCCTGCGGTTTTACTGCTGCTCCTTCTCTTTACTGTCCTTCTCAGACTCTGAGAACGCTCTGCGCAAAGGGTTCTTTCAGCTTCGGGCCCTACTCAGGTTCTATTTCCTTTCAGAACAAACCCAGGACTCTTTCCTCTTTCTTTCTCTATACTTCTTGGTAATGTCTTTCTGACTTTTGACTTTAAACACGATCCAAATGCTAATGATTCCCAATTTACATCTCCAAGTCAGACTGCTCTTTTCAGCACCAGAGCTGTTTAATCAATACTTCTCTTTTCAGTTCTGCTTGGCTCTAAATCACTCCTGGTCTTGATAAGAACCAGAGGCATACTGTCATTAGGAAATCTGGGCATTGTTCATTAACAAACTGACTATTTACAAAGGTATAGGCAGAGGAAAGGGAACCACAGCAGATGACACAATCACTGCATTAGCAGCAACACAGCTGTTAAAATGTGTAGAAATACCAGACAGTGTTCAAACCAAGGGCCACAACTAGAAAGTAGAATTTTATGCATGGTTACCAAAATAGTGGTACCTAACACTGGGTCAGATAACACAGAATCTGAGAAAAATCTCGCTGTGAGGAACCTAAGAGAACAAGTCCATGATCTACTCTCCTTCCTCCCTCTAGTCTACAATCTCCCCATTGGCTGAACCCAGGAAAAGCCAAAATATAATAAGGGGATGGCCCTGCAGATACCCAGCAGGTAACTAAAAGCAGGAGGAAGCCTGAGTTACCTTAAAAGTATGGGTGAGGCCCCTGATCAGTCCTGCAGATGGAGGAGTGTTTATCACTTAAAGGAGTGTCTGTGATGCAAGATGTACTAGCCCTAAGCTTTCATGGCATATCTCACCCTGCTCCCTTCAAGACTGAAGACACCAAGATTAAGATAACTAAAGTAAACCTCAGGATTTGCAGGAACATCCCATTGTCAGTTCTTATAGCCAACCAGTTCCGGACTCTGTGGGCTGACGCCTAGAAGTCTCCATCCATTACCCTAAACCTACAGCCATGTTGGATTCCAGAAAAAGCAGAGTCTCCAGACTAATCCATGAGGAGGCCACTCACCTTTCCTATGCAGGAATAATTGCCCCATAATAGGACCCCAAGGTGACCCTCAAGCAAGGGGCTATTTTTTCATGAGGGGAACCCAGTTTCTCCCTCAAGGGATGATGGCTCTCCCAGAAAATGCCAGAACCAGTCCTGAGATACAGATAGCCAGACCACAACTTGCCCAGGGTGACTACTAGCTGTGCACACTCCTGCAGCCAGGTCTTTTGCCCTAAACTTCCAGTAACAAGAGGGCAAAGGGACCCTGATGAAATGGACATAGATCAGCTTTTTGAAACAATGAATAAATCTGAGAAGTACAGAAAAATCATCTTTGGGAAAATACCTCCACACTGATGTGTGATTGGCATCGCAAAATTAACACTTCTAAAACTCAACATTTCCTCCCAGAAAATGGTATTTAGTCCTCCTCTCTCACAGGATGGTGACTCCATGCTTCCAGTGCTTAGGCCAAAAATCCTTGGGGTCATTCTTGACTCCTCTGTTTTTTACATATCTGCATATGACTTGTCAAGGAGTCCTATGATCTCTCTGCTCACAATATGTCCAGCATCACTGCCCAGAATCTTTGCAAAACTAATAATTCTTCCCTGAATTTCTGTAACAACACAAAAAGTTATGTTGCACAAATAGTTTTGGGGCCAACCTGTCTGAAACAGCTAGAAAACTCACCTGTGAAGAAATGTGAATGTGATTCCTAGTTTCAACATTTATAGAAATAATTTTTATTTTTTCATACTTATGCAACAGTAAGTAACTTACTCTGGTACTTATCTTTTTCTAAATAAATACATACACTTAATACATATGAAAGGTTGACAACTTCCATCCATTATAGATTTAATGGTTGTACACAGAGATTGAAAGGGTCTATAGAAATCACATGTTTGCTTCAGTGAGTCCATAATGGTTAGAAGTTGGAGGCAGATTACTAAAACTAAATTTAAATAATCCTCTTTTGCAAATCATGCTAAGCTTTGCCTGTTTAAGTCAGCTTGGGCAAAGAAATTCTAGAAATGACAGTAAAATATGTGAACAAATTTTGAAACTATCCCAAGGCCAGAAAATGCCAGCATAATTAGTAAGTTCACCAACCAGTCTTTTCTAAAACAATACCATAAACTTACAAAGTCTTCCCCCACCTTACTGCTTGTTTAATTTTGCAAAGCTAGTTTCTCTTGCTCTTTCAATGCAAAACTGAGTGAAATAATCAGATAATGTATTGACATGAAATAATTATCATTCCAACTCTACATTAAATCAGAGATGTATAAAGACAAAGTTTTTTCATTATTTAGAAAAGTAATCTATAGTCCAGGTACATGGGATGTATCATACTAAATGTAGACTAAGAAACTTTTTGTGTGCTAATTGAGGTTTTAAACACCCATCAAGATGAAAGTGAGGTCAAGAAAGGCAATAGCCTCTAAAAATCAGCTGCCAGAATCAGTCCTCCTTAGGTTTCAAATCAGAAAACAAGCTTCCTACGTCTAGGAAAGGCACAAGGTTCTAGTTAATGAATTCCTGTGTTCACTAACAGCATATGATGATTCCTTCATTCCTGTCAATTATCTGCTTTCTATCCAAACTATACTCAGTCTAACGTATTTAAAAGAAATGTATAAAATAAAATGAAAAGCATGTTGAACCTTCACTTTTACAACTTTCGTGCTGTTTTATAATAAGAATGTTGCTCCCTCTCTCTTCTTCCTAGACACTTACCCAAGTTGGATTATTTTGTTATGAGCTTCATGTGCACTTATGAAACTAACAATAATAATAACAGCTAAACTTTACTGACTACCTTTTACCTGTCAGTCACAATACAAACCAGTTAAAATACATTAGCTCATTTAATAGTCATAATAACCCAGTGAGATAGATTTTCATACCCCAACTTATTTTAAAAGGCTTTAAATTGGAAATCTTGCCCTAAGAGCTACTTGAGAAAAATGTTTGTTTAAATTCATGACTGTATGGTTGGAGTGATGGCTTATTAACTCTGAGGTTTTCTACTATACCCCCTTGTACAAAGAGCCCACTTAGAGGAATACACTATTTCTAAGTGAATGACAGATTGGAACATCCACATTTTAACAAGTGAGCCACTGCTGACAGATGTTCTGAGAGAAAGCAAGTTCAGAGGAATGTGGTATTCTCGGTTTCCTCGGAGAGACGCCTCCACTTGGAATTCTAATTTCAGTGGCCATTATTAAGGAAAAGGAGCAAAATCTGACAGCACAGGCCATGCAGGAGAGGAAGGAGAAGCAAGGCTGTGAATTCTTAATTAACAGGATGTTCAGGGTTGCCAGGGCCAGCGCTGCAAAATCGCTTGGGAAGTTTGCAGTTCGAACTGATGCAGAAGCCATTCCGTTCTATCACTAACGTCAGAAGGTAAAAAGGCAGCTTCCAAAGCTCTCATCAGTGGTGAGAAGGGAAATTATTTCCTCTGGAAAGCCTGAATCTATCTCTCTGAAAGCATTTTCACACTGCTAAATGACTTAGTTAATGGCATGGTTCAGAGGATCCAAAACTCTGGTTCTAAAACTAATTCAAATTGTGCACTCAAGAAAAGAAAAGAAAAAATAAGCAAAAAAAAAAAAAAAAAAAAAAAAAAAAAAAAAAAAAAAAAAAAAAAAAGACTAAAGGCCCTATGATTTAAATGAATCTTAAATTCCCAGAGGACTCGGGGAAACACCTATGTATTTTGAGAAAAGTGAAAACAACATAAAATCTCTTTTTCTAAGAAAAACTGTTGATTCAATAATTTAGTCAAGTATGTATTGAGTTATGTATCAAGGGGAACACATTAAAATTTTACAAAGTTCTAGGTATGGTGTTAGGCTCAGCAGGTATGAAGAAGAAGGAAAGACACATTTCTGAAGGCAAAGAACTATTATTTGGCCGGTGCAAAAGCAAAAACTTCCTATGGAGAGCCACAGAAACTAGAAAGCTTTTTTAAAAAGAGACATTTAAGAAAATAGAGCCCGCCTGCATGGAACTCTGGGCAGGTGAGGCATGTGTGCACATGCTC
>PVLD010005471.1:0-111725 GCA_004027595.1 Dinomys branickii | reverse complement strand
AGACCCAATCCAGAAATGGGCATCTGAGATGAATACACACTTCTCAGATAAAGAAATACAAATGGCAAATAAATATATAAGAAAATGTTCCACATCCTTAGTCATTCGAGAAATGCAAATAAAAACAACATCGAGATTTCATCTCACCCCAGTAAGACTGGCCAGTATGAAAAAGTCATCCAATAACAAATGCTGGCAAAGCTGTGGAGAAATAGGGACTCTATTACACTGGTGGTGGGAATGCAGACTGGTGCAACCACTGTGGAGAGCCATTTGGAGATTTCTCAGCAAACTAGGTGTAGAGGTTCCATTCAAACCAGCTATTCCTCTTCTGGGTATCTTCCCAGAAGATCTGAAAACATCATATCACTGTGATATATGTGCACCCATGTTTATAGCAGCACAATTTGTAATAGCTAAAATGTGGAAGCAACCCAAGTGTCCATCCACAGAAGACTGGATTAAAAAACTGTGGCATTTTTATATGATGGAATATTATTCAGCTATAAAGAAAGACAGTTTTGGGGAGTTTGTAGGCAAGTGGTCAAAACTGGAGTCCATACTCATAAGTGAAATAAAGCAGCAGTACATGTGCAGGCAACGTATTGTATCACTGGTGTAAGAACCTGAGCGTTGGAATATAAACTAAGAGATATGAAGGAAATCTGTTCAGAAACAAAGAACAGATGGGACGAGGGAAAGGAGAAAAGAAAGAGACAAAAATGTATGTATGTATATATGAATATACATATATGCAAGAGGGCTGACATGGTTCTACTATTGTATTATATCACTTAATGCTAAGGAATAGTAGATGATGGGTTATTTGATCAATCTTGTATGTCTGTATGTGTTATCCTGAACACACACTTCGAAGATATCAATATGCAAAGCAGCAACTATTGGTGTTTTTTTTTTTTTGTCTTTGGTTTTTTGTTTTTTGTGTTTTTCTGCTGTTGAGAGGATTAATTGTCTGACCAATTTTGCATGTCTGTATCTGTGTTCATATATATACACTTCGAAAATATCAATGGGTAAAGCAACAACCACTGTTGAGTCCATGTCACCTTGTCTGTAGATCAGTTTTGATTGTACTATTTTTTATGCTAATTTGTGTCTGTGTGTTAATATGTTTTTGTGCTTTTATTTTAAAAAAAATGGGCAGAATAATGAACATCTGGGCATTTTATTGTTTATTCCCCCAAAGTAACTGAGCAAATTTTCCTCAGTTTCAGGGTTTGCCAACAGACATCAACATAATCTTGCTTTTGGAAGCAAGATACTGACTCTCATATTGACTCTCAACTGTAAGCAGTTACCAAGAGGGAGAGAGGTTAAACTGTAGTATACTATTAGAAAGCTGTCTTGCTTTGCTCCCTAAAACTGCTGCCTCCAAATTTAGGGCTATTGAACTCCCAAATAATAGTCAAGTACAGTACATTTTAATTGGAAAAGTAATAATACTCTACAGTCATGCTGTTAAGTTCAGCACTCACCTAGATTGAGTACACATCATTGGATTAAATTGTGCTCTGTGGCCGCAACTCTTTTCTCCCCATGTGTTAGCCACATTGAAGTTTTGGTAACGGTTCCTGCCTTCCAAGAATCTTCTATCTTGACCCTCAACTCCTTTTCACGGATGAAGCAAGTATAGTCCTCCCCCATGCTTATGGCAGCTACTGGTAATTTCTTTTCCCCAGTGAACAAATCTTAAGCATTCCTACTGTACTCATGATTTTGTCATTGCTTCCACATTTACCTCAGGCTCATTTATGTTGCATCTCCATTTTATGGTCTCTTATTTTCTGTATTATTTGTTATTCATTACAATTCCTTTATTATTATGAATCATCCCTTGGGTATAAATTATAATGAGAATGTTGTACAAATTAATTATTTGACTGGTGTTGGTCTATGGCATGTACTATGCTAATAAAATAGTGCTAATAAAGCTTATTTCTTTTTATAGCAAATTTATTTGGAAGTGTTGAGGATTGAACCTAGAGCTTGCACATGCCAGGCAAGTGCTCTATCTCTGAGTCAGTACAGTGATTCTGGGTGGAATATTACGTATTTTCTAAAATGATTCTTATGTTAGTTTGCCTGACCAGTCTTCTTACATCACTTTTTTTTAACTTGAATCAAAATACATCTTAGTGAAAGTAGCTTGTTTGCTACTAAATGAACTTCTTTTCTTGTCTTATTCACTTGAATATTTTGATCTAAAATTGTAATCTAACAGTGGTTCAGTGTCTTTTAAGCAAAACATACCACCTCCTGACTGTAGGAAGCATCACCCACAACAGTGAATTTCAGGTCTCTTGTTTCAGGGTTGTTTGGATAATAAGTAGATACATTAACAGCAGTGATTTGGAAGGGTGCTATTCCCGCTGAGTTCCTGTGGTTTTAAGAAGAACAGCTCAAAGTTTACGTGTAACCAGGGTGTTCTAACACAGGTCAGAGGTGTGGTTGTTTGTGTTAGCATTATCTCTCTTCAGGTTGGTGTTTCAAATGAATTGTTGTCTGGATTGCTTTCTTAAATTGCTGTCTTTTGCCTTGAAGTGTTTACATATAAATTACAGCTTCTTTACAGTTAAGAGTAACTCCAAATGCAGGAGCACACACTGGCAATACCACCCAGAATAAATCAAGTAGCAAACAACATGCTTGAACTGAATTGTAAACATTCTTGGATATAATTGCTGGCAATCAAAATTGTTTCTGGTTTATTTTGTATATTTTGATTTTTCACTTCTTCCAGAATGGTAAAAGAAAATAACTTTTCAACTGAGTTGATAAATAGACTCAGTTATAATGAGCCCAGCTCTCACCTGTTTGTCTTGATTAAGATAGAAGAAAGCTTGAAACTCTCATAAGGGTCTGGACCACGGAATTACCGTTTCAACCAGAGGACATCCTTTAGAAAACATTCTTCAACAAGACCAAATAGTACAACATCCGGACTTTAAAGCTGAACAGCCCCAGGTTTAAATACTACCTTTATTATTTTGAAGCTACATGTGAAGCAACCAACCTACTAAGCTTCCCTACTCCTTTATAAAATATAAATAATAACTGCCTTGTAGGTTTCTTGTGCTAAGAGAGAGAACATCTGTAATGGTGAGTATGATTAGTTAAATGAATAAAACAGAGCTAATGCTTCTTCTTTCTCCTTTCAGTGGCATGTGGCATTTCAAGCCCAGTATCTTAGAGCAGGTGGTCCAATGAGAGTGACACAGGGACTCTCATCCCAGGTGGATCTTAGTCTCATGTTCCTCTCTCCTCCAGAACAAATGATAAATTCCTTAGAGACCTGCTTTTGGCTTTACACTTTGGGAACTAATTAAAATTTAACCCATGTACTATAAAGAGCTAAGGTATTAGTTTTAACTGGCTCTGTCTATAGATAGATAAAATGTATAGTTGGGGTTGTCTTATAGCTAAAACGAAATTTGGGGGTTGTCTTAGTTACTTTTCTTATTGCTTAGACAAAATACTTGATACCCAAAGTTAAAAGAGGGAAGATTTATTTGGTTTACAGTTCATAGAGGTTTCTACTCATAGTTGGCCGGCTCCAAGGAAGAGTAGCACATGGCAGAGAAGCAGTTCATGGTGGCCAGAAGGTAGCAAAACAAGAAAAGGGGCAAGACAAACCTCTTTCTGTTCCTTTTATTGTATCAAGTGACTGGGATTAGGGCTGTCCCAAATCAATCAGTGGACAGATTTAGTAATCGTCTACCTTTAATCCTAGCACTGCACCATGAATCAATCACACATTCTAGATTCTGCCACATCTGAAAAAGCCCCACCAATGACTGCATCAGGCTTTGGAGGGACATCTGGACACAAACCATAATACAGGTAGTCATAGGTGACATTTCATATCTAAGCCCCTTCTACTTTTTTTTTAATTGGTTTGTGTTTGGTAGGTCAGAGGTGACTTGTTACTTTGGTGTTTGTTACTTAAGCACTCAGAAAGTGATCGCAATGAGGCAATAACATTCTGACAGATTAGGTTTCCTAATAAAGATGATTAGAAGGGAAGAGAGAACTAAGGATTTATTCAATACTTTCTACAGGATAAACACTGTGATAAAACTAAAAGTTGATTTGTTTAATCCTGACACATGAAATAGATGGTGAGACTAGGACTTTGTGCTGGGAAATAATGTTGCTCAAAGCCACACTAGGCAGAATTGGTATTTTAACTCCAGTTTGTTTGAACATTAAGCCTGTTGTTTTTCCACTACAATATTTCAATTTACATATTCTGTGAGAGAAATGAGTATCTAAAAGAAACCTAACATTAACCCAAACAGCTAATTTTTTTATGGGCAATCTCTTTTTTCATCTGCAGGATTGTAGGATATTAACTTGGTAAAGGAGCTAATTTAATACCTTGTCTTATGTAGAGTCTTAACATTAGTACAGAAAAGTACTCTAATAAAATGAAAAATTTAGAAGAAATGGACAGATTCTAAGATGCATTTGAATTACCACAGCCAAATCAAGAGGACATAAATATTCTAAATAATCCAGTGTCAGTCAGTGAAATTGAAGAAGTAATTTTAAAAAACTACAAACAAAGTCCCAGGTCATTATTGAATTCTACAAGAACTTTAAACAAGATTTAATGCCACTGCTCCCCAAACTCTTTAACTAGTTTGAAAGGGAAGTAAACTCATTCCTGGAAGCAATCATTACCCTGACACCAAGACCAGAGAAAGATCCAACCAAAAAGAGAACAATGGGCCAATCTCCTTAATGGACAAAGAATTTTAGGAATGTTTTCTCTAGATATGAGAAGTACACTAGTGGTATTTTAATTGAGATTACATTGAATCTATAACAATTTTGGGAGCATGGCCATTTTCACAATGTTAGTTCTTCCTATCCATGAGCAAGGAATGGCTTTCCATTTTCTGAAATCCTCTTCAATCTCTTTTTTCAGAGTAGTGTAATTTTTACTGTAGAGGCCTTTTATTTCATTTTTTACATTGATTCCTAAGTATTTCATTTTTTTGGATGCTTTTTTGAAAGATGTGGTTTCCCTAATTTCTCTCAGTCTGTTTGTTGTTTGTATACAGGAATGCTGTTGGTTTTTTGAGTGTTGACTCTCTATCCAGCTATGCTACTGAATATGGTTATTAAATCTACAAGTCTTTTGGTGGAGTTTTTGGGGTCTTCTATGTAGAGTGTCATGTCATCTGTGAATAATGATAATTTCACTTCTTCCTTTCCAATCCTTATTCCTTTTATTTCTCTTTCTTGGCTAATTGCTCTCAACTAATATTTATAGCACTATATGAAATAGGAGTGGTGACAGTGGACATCCTTATCTTGTTCCTGATTTTAAAGTGAAAGCTTTCAGGTTTTGTCTATTTACTATGATGCTGGCTGTTGGTTTGTAATAGATGGCTTTGATCAAAGTGAGGTAAAGATCATCCATTCCGATTTTCTGTAGGGTTTTTATCATGAGTGACTGTGGGACTTTATGCAAAGATTTTTCTTCATCTATTGAGATGATCGTGTGATTTTTTTTCTTTAACTCTGTTGATATGATGTATTACATTTATTGATTTGTGTATATTGAGCCATCCCTGCACTCCTGATCATGCTGTATAATCTTCTTGATGATTTGCTGTATTATGTTAAATAGTATTTTATTGAGAATTTTTGCATCTATGTTGATTAATGACATAGGCCTGTAGTTCTTTTTTGGTTGGGTCTTTCTCTGGTTTTTGTGTCAGGGTAATACTTGCCTCCAGGAATGAATTAGTGAGAATTGCTTCCTTTTCAATTTCATTAAAGAGTTTGAGAAGAATTGATGTTAAATCTTCTCTAATTTCTTGTAGATTTTAACTGTGACTCCATCAGGACCTGGGCTTTTTTTTTTTTTTTTTTTGTAAGTTATACTTCTCTGTATGTCAGATCCTTCTCCCATGCTTGGGATATTTTCTGCCACTACTTCTGCAAATAGTCTTTTTGTGTTATTTGTGTTGCCTCCTGCTGTTTCATTGACACCTATTAATCTTATATTGTTTTTCTTTGCATCATCTTGCTGCTGTTGAATTATTATTTTCTTGTTCTTTGTTCTTTTTAAGAGATCTTTCCTTTCAGGATCATTAGGTGCAATGCTGTCTTCCAGGTCTAAAAATCTATCTTCAGCTTCATTCAAGTGGTTTTGCCAGCTTTCAATGGAATTTTTAATTTCCTGGATATCTGCTTGACTCTGTTTCCTGCATTCTAATTCTTTCCTATATTGTTCATCCACAGTTTCCATCATTTTTCTGGTTCCTCTATGTTTTTTTTATCTCTGTCTTCTTTAGAGGTTCTGAGCAATTCTTTCATTATTGTCATTTTGTTTTTTACCTGAGAGATTATTTCTGATCTGATGTCTACTATATCCTGATGAAATCGTTTCTTTACTTCAGTTACTACCATTTCAGAAATTTCAAATGTATGACTTCTAAGCTCTTCTGTGTCTAGATCTCCTGGACTTGTTCTGGGTGGGGTGGAGGTCTGAGATTGCATTTTGCTCCTTTGCTTTGTCCTTTTTGAAGATTTGGAGGTTCCTTGTGGTTCAGCCTCAATCCCATGATGGTGTGGGAGTGGCAGGGCAAGGACCCTAAGGTCCCTGGTACTCAGCATGTCCCCCCTGATGATGTGTGGGGATGAGGTGCAGTCCCTGATACTCTTGAAGCTTTCTGGGGCTCAGTTGGCTCCCATGTCAGTGGGAGATGGGTGGGGGTGGCTCATAGAGTTTCCCAAAGCTGTCCAGGAATCAGCTTGGCTCCCATGCAAGGCTCCCCTAGCTGTCTGGGACTCAGCCCAGCTCCCAGGAGGTGTGGGGGATTGGATGTGGTCGCTGAAGCTCCCAAAGCTGTCAGGAGTCCAGCCTGGCTCCTATGATGGTGAGGGAAAGGTGGAGACATGGCCACTGAGGCCTCTGAAGCTGTCTGGGGATCAGCCTGGCTCCCAAGCCAGTGGGGGCATAATAGAGGCACAGTCACTGAGGTACCTGAAGCTCTCCAGGGTTCAGCTTGTCTCCCACTCACCAATTTTTTTAAAAAAATAATGTATATTAACATGAAAGAGGTTCATCATTATTTTAGAAGGACTAAGTATACATTTAAACTTTTCTTAGTTTTAACTTATAATAAGATAAATAGCAATAGATGTAAACCACATAAAGGAAAACTTTTCGGTCCTACAATTTTTGAGAGCATACAGAAATCCAAAAAGTTAAGAGCTAGAGAATTAGATAATAACTAAACAATGGTTTCTAGGCTTAAGATTTTTAAGGGATCAGTAAACATAACACAAAAGAAAAAAGAAAATCCTCAATTTTTTTTTTGGTACCTGGAATCAAACTCATGACCTCAGGCTTGCCAGGCAAGCACTTATGCCACTGAGCTACATCTCCAGCCCAATCCTCAAATTTTTGGAACTAACACTTTTTGGGGGGCCAGGTATATGACTCTGCCTGGCTGCAGTAACAAAGCATAACAAACTGGATGGCTTAAACAAAGGCATGTATTAGATCATATTATTTCATTTTGCAGGCTAGAAGTCTGAGAGCAATGTGCTGGTGGTGCTGGTTCCTTTAGAGGAACTTGAGGAGGTGCAGTACCTGTGCTAAGACTGTCTTCTAATTGTGGTCCTTTGCTGCCAATATTTGCAGCCAATATTGGCATATCCTCTGCCTTCATCTTCAAATAGGACTTTCTCTATGTGCATATCTCTGTCCACACTGCTAGATATTTACAAGGACACCTATCATAATGGACTAGGATCCACTGTGATGGTCTCACTTTAACATGATAACTAAATAAGATTATTAATGTTTAATTTGGAGGGGAACATTATTCAATCTATAACACCAGTTAAGAACATTAAAATGTAAACCAACTTCTTCCATCACTTTAATGAACATTCTACAAATATGTTTATGTTTTAGGAAAAATTCGACGTGATGAAATCATACCTTGCAAGGAAATTAAGTTTTTCAGCAGAGAAGGTTAGTAAGCATAGTAAACATTCTAAAAAATTCCCATTAATTCCCATGTACAGGAATATGAGCACATAAATGAAGAATGTATGCAGTAGTACCGGGCTTAATTCCATAATGAGATCTTATTAAAGATTAAGTAATTCAAATATTTCCATGCTGACATACTTCAAATGAAGGTTCCGTATTGCTGGCTTCTTCCTCCATCTTTATCATTTGTCTTCTGTAGATAATTTCATCAGCTCCTCTGGCATTTTCAGTTGTAATTCCTCTATTTTGCAAGTGTTCACTGAGAAGTCTGCTGTCAGGCCAGTTTCAGGTAATGCAGATTCTGTGATAAACAAGCAAAGTTTGATCTCTGTTCTCAGAGAGCATATGATTAGTGGAAGAGAAAAATTACAATCAAATATAATGTTATTATGAGTCTCCCCAAAATACTGCCAAATAACCTTTTGGTAAGATGAAATTTTGTTATCTCTTTACCATAAGAAGGGAGAAGACATCTTGACTGAGTCTTTATGTTATTGCCAAAGGGGGAGGGCAAGAGCTCACAAAGTTTGGGTTAAAGTGGATCTTTTGTTAGGGTTGGGTGACTGGACCAGAATCTGCTTCACATTGCTGGATACAGAAAGGTGAAGATTTTCTCTCAGGGGTTTCAAAGACATTTGGGGAGCTAACAGTTATTTGATACTATCTTGAAAATTTGATGCATTTGAATTTCTCTGCATGAGGTTTTTCTTCAGGAAGTTCCTGAAACAAAAAGAAAGTAATTTCCCATGTTGTCTTCCAGGGTAAGAGATTCCTGAAATTGTGAGATAAAATTGAAGAAGAGTGGAAAAATTATTTGAATAAAGTCGTATCAATGTGATCAGCAAGCTGGGTGCATGCAGATGGTTCCTGTTTTCAGCATTTTCCCCTTGTGGTCGTTGTTAGACTAAGCTAATGGACATTCATGTCTTGGTGCATATTAGTTTGTTCTCTCTACTCTGTTTGGGGTGTCTTAATGAATAAAATTTGTGAGTGGTACGATTTTGGTTTTTCTGTGTCAGAAATTTCATGGATTTATGGTGGTTTTCGGTTGATGGCTTTGTTTTATTTTTGTAAGACCATTTGCTGAATCATTTGATTGCATAGTGGCTATTAGCAGCACTGAACACACAAGAGACAACACATCTGAACACTACCTCAATCAAAAATGCTGACTGAGGGTTATGACCAGTTTAAAGCTTAACTTCTTAACAGGAATTGAGAGTGCCACAATTCAATCAACAGGATAGATCCAATCCCCCATCTGTAGATACCCCAGAAATGTCTGTTTGCCTCCCCAATAATTTTAATAATATTAAATATTACAAAGATGTCTTTAGGTATGTAAGAACAACATTCTTTCCTTAAAGCAGCATATGTTACCCTTTGCAAAGCCAATATTACATCCATGTGGCTCTATTCTGAAACACTGCCTGTCCAATTTTATGAACCTCCTAGGAATAGAGTTCAATAGCCCAGATGGCATTGTCTCACACTTCTGCTATTTTCTGAAACCCAGAATGTAAAATTTCTAGGCCTTTTATAATCCATCTCCTGGAGAGAATTCAGAACTGAAAAGAGTCTAGAATTCTTCAGTAGAAAGGTTGGTTCTTATATGGAGCTCCAGGTTTTTGTTTATTTAGTTATCTTATCTAAAAATTTCTTTAACCAGGAAGGGAAAGTTATTTTCTAAAATGAACTCCAGGTACTGTCTGACATCATTACCAAGGTGTCAGGCCTCTGCCCAGTTTGTAGACACTACCCAGTATGCTCATGTACCACAAATCCAGTCTCAATCATTGAGGATCTGCTAATGCTCCATTTTCTACTAAAATATACCTGGAGAAGTTGTCAAATAGCTGTGAATGGTGGTGCATGCTTGTAATCTCAGTGCTCAGGAGTCTAAGGCAGGAGGTTTGCCATGAGTTTGACAGCAGACTGGGCTACATAGTGAGTTCAAGGCCTAATATACATAGAAAGACTTTGTATCCAAAAAAAAGCCCAAAACCCAACCATCCAACCGACCAAACAACCAAACAAACCAAAACAAAAATCCTTGAAACAAAAAAATATCCACATACAGAACAAAACAAATCAAAAAGAAGTTGTCAAATAATGTGATAACATTTTGAGCTCACTAATGATCTGGCAACCAGGCAATGTCATTTATAGTACTGGGGTGCTTAGTAGATCTAAAGCAAAAGAGAAGTAATATTTCTGACTTGTAAGATCTGTGCCAGTGAAACAGCTTCCAAATACACACTGTGTACTCACTAGAGCTTTTCACTGTTTTATTTCTATAAGCATTTGGTTACCAAAGCTGGTTCCTATGGAACGTCCTGAGTATTGTTTCAGTAAATATAGGAAATCCCATTTTATCATAGGAATAATATAAAAGGGGATTTTAGATTTATGATTCTCTGGTCTGTTATGTTGTTTACCACATAATGGTAAATTTAATGATCTACCTAGTAATTAAGTCCAATTATCCAGGAAACCAGCTAATTCAATTCAATAAACTGATGCCAAGAAAATCTGGGTGTCTTTCAAAGGAAAATGTATACAAACTCAAGAGTGAGGTTATATACTTCAGCCAATTCTTGAGTAAACTAAAGCCAGATATTAGATTCATATCAACAAATAATTAAAGGGACAAAATTCAATATTAAGAACAAAGATTTGGAAGAGAAATAAAAGGTATTTAATGGCAGGGGAAAAAATAAAATTCTATAAATAACATGACTGTCTATGTAACAGCCCTGAATAAATCCACAAATAAGAAATTAGGACAAATACCTACATTTAACAAGGTTTCTGGATATAAGATCAATATACAAAAACAATTTGTATTTCTAAACACTAACAATACATGACTATAAAGGACAGTTTATGAAATAGGTTTTACCACAGAAACAATGAAATTTTATAGGTAAATGCAGCAAAACTGTGCAGAATTGCATGCCCAAATCTATGAAACATTGCCGAGAGAAGTGAAAGAAAAGCTAAATAAATGAAGGATATACCATGTTTATAGCTAAAAGAGTTAAGATGTCAGCTCCCCCCAATTTAATCAATAGGTTCAATAAAACCTCAGTTAAAATCCCAACAGGGTTTTTTTTTTGGCAGAAAGTGAGAAGGTGATTCTAAAATTCATACAGAGATAAATAATCTAAAATATCCAAAACAACAAATAGAAGTGCAAAGTTCAAGGACTAAGATTGCATGATTCAAGTGTTATTATTAAGCTACAGTAATCAAAATCACAATAACTATAGTAAGAAAGATAAACAGATCCGTGGAACAGAATAAATTCAGAATTAGACACATCTGCAGGGATAATTGATTTTTAACAACAGTGAAAGGCAATTCAGTAGAAAAAGGATAGCATTTTCAGTGAATTGTACTGAAACAATTGAATATCTCTATGTAAGAAAATGAACTTCAATCAGCTACAAAGCAGTATTTCTTTTGTACCAGGAATTGAACTTAGGGCCTTATGCTTGCCAGGCAGGTGCTTGTACTGCTGAGCTACATCCCTGGCCCTCAGAGTAGTATTTTTTAGAACATAAGAGAAAATCTTTGGGACTTGGGTTCAGGTAAAGTTTTTTAGATATACCAAAAGCACAAACCATAATAGGAATATTTGATGAAATAGTTTATAAAAAGTTAAAATGTGATATTTAAAGGATTGTTAAAAAAGTAAAAAGGTTTACGTATACAAGTCTGATTTTTCTCTTATGAATATGGTCTCTAGTTGCATCCAAAGTCATTGGGTGGTATTTGTAAATCAAGAACTTGTGTCTAGATTACATAAAGAACACTGAAGAATCAATTAGAAAATCCAATCAATAAATGGGTAAACACTTTGAGCACCTCAGATCTATATAGTAAATAAGCATACATGAAAAGTACCAGTCATCAAGGAAATGGAAACTAAGCAAATTCAAACCATAACAAAACACTATGAATCTAGTAGAATGACTAAAATTAAGGATTAGGTTTCTTCAAAGAAAACAAAAGAGGAAGCATCAGAAATTTGTTTCTCCACTTAGAACAACAATTGCACTGGAAGAATTTGTATGATGTAACTGTTTTTTAGACTCTGGAGTTTATGTACAGCCTGTGACTTCCAAGAGAAGTGTTGGATGGTACAGAGTAGTTAATTGTCAATTTCAATCCTTAGCACAATAACAGCTACCTACTCCTTACCATTTAATTCAAGATTATACAGCTGTACATATTTTCCAGGAACAGTTTGGAAGCAACTTGGTGGGAACCAGGGTGGAATAAAAGGACCCTGTCCTCCCAATACTGAGGATCTCCTTGGTTGATGGCTGCATCTGATCACAGAGGTGCAAACTGCAAGGCAAAGGCCCTTATGATTGCATCTACCTCCATCACTGCAAATCCCTTTTTCTCTGGCTAAAGTCGTGCCTAAATCTGGCCCAGTGTCTTCAGCCTCCTTTGTTTTCCACTTTCCCTCTTTGGGATCCTAAGATAAAGATATTCAAAAGCAATCTCATACATGAGTGAAATGAGAAAGTCACCATGCACATTGGTTGAGGGTACAGTCTCAGAAAATACCTGAGAAGACATTAAGGTTACATCTCAGGCTGATCCTCAGCACAGAGACATTCTACAATAATTAAAAACCCAAATCAAAAACCAACAGACTTTGAGCAAGTGGCAGAACCTGATTCCCAAAGTTACTATACTATTACATTTAATTGTCCAGTTTACACGCACACACACACACACACACACACACCATGCACAGAGACAGAAAAGTATGGCCCATAGAAAGAGAAAAAAATTAAACCAACATATTACACCTAAAAAGCCTTGATAGTAGTTCTACTAGACAAAGACTTTAAAATAACTGTCTCAAAATACTCAAGTAGATAAAGGAAGATATGGACAAAGTCAAGAAAATGATGTATGAACAATATGAATTTAGCTATCACAAACTGTGCTGCTACGGGTACACATATATTGCTGTGGTATGATGTTTCCAAAAGGAAACTGGTCAAAAGGAAAGAACACCTGGGATGAGGGAAAAGAGAAAAGAAAGAAGGGAAAATCTATACATATATATATACACAGGTTAGCTAACACAGTTGTACTACTGACTTTTATTGCTCTATTGAAAGGAACAGTTAATGGTTGTTTGATCAATCTTACATGTCTATATTTGTTTTATCTGAGCATCCAATTTGAATATATCAATACATAATACAACACTATTGTTAATTTCCTATTTCCTTGTCTAAGATTCTGTATTGCTTGTTTTGTTTTTGTGCTATTATCTAAATGTATGTGTGCTTGTTAATACGTTTTCATTCTTTTATATTTAAAATAAAAATATGGCATGTTTAGAAAAAAGAACAATATGGAAAATTTAATGAAAAGAAAATCTGAAAAAAAAAAACAAAAAGCAATTATGGACTGAAGAGTACAATTACTAAAGTGAAAAAAATGTTATAAGAATTAAAAGGCCTATGGGATCAGGCAGAAAAAAATTAACAAACTTCAAAGTAAGGCAGTGAAAATTACTGATTCTGAGAAACAAAGGAAAAAAGGCTGAAGAGAGATGAACAGAGCCCAAGACCCCAGCGGGGCACCATGAAGTAGAACAAGAGAACGTTTGAAGTATAAATGGCTGGAAACTCTCCAAATTTGATGAAAGATATCAGTATAAATATCCAAGAAATTAAATATATGATGAGCTCAAGTAAATTGTAATAAAAATATTAAAAGCCCGAAACGGAATTTGGAAAGCACCAAGACAGAAGTGACTTGTCACATATATGGGATTTTTGATAAGATCAAATGCAGATTCTCAACACTTTGGAGCCTAGAAGACAGTGGGCTGATATTTTGAAATTACTAAAAGAGAAACAGTCAAATCCAAACTTTTCTTACATGTTGAAGGAAAAATTAAGACATTCCAAGAAAAACAAAAGCTGAGGGAGTTCATCACCACCAGATCCCTCCTGTTCTACAAGAAAAGGAAAGGGAATCCTTTAAATCATTGCTTAAAGCTGTATTAAGAAATAAAATGTCAGTAAAGGCAAGTACACAGGAAATTATAATATTTAGACAGTCGGCCCTTCATATCAATGGGTTCCATATTTGTGGGTTCAACCAACTGAAAGTCAAAATATTCTTTTAAAAATAAAATCTAGTTGGAGCACATGAAGACTTTATTTTCTTATTATTTGCTCAACAGTATACCAACTATTTATGGAGCATATACATTGTGTCAGGAATTATAAGTAGTCCAAAGATGATTTAACATATATAAGAGGATATACATGTATTATATTTAAATACAACTTTTACAGAAAGGATTGAACATCTGAAATTTTGGTATCTGCATGTGGGAGTTAATGAAATCAACCCTCCATCCCCCATAGACACCGAGGGATGACTATATTAGTGTAACAAAGATCTGTAACTTCATTTCTTGTACCTTGCATATTTTTGAAATGGAGGCACTAAAAATTTACTGCTTTAAAAGGTAGTGTTAGGGCCAGGTATATAGCTCAGTGGCACAAGCACCTGACTGGCAAGTGGTTTGATTCCTGGTACCAAAAAAAAAAAAAAGCTAGTATTATTATAATCTTTGTAACCACACATTTTATTCTCTATATAACTTAATGCAGTAATCCATTAACTTATTAATTTATGTTGTTGTATTTACAATATATAAAAATATAATTTTGTGACACTGACAGCAAAAAGGGGTGTTGACAGAGCTGTTAAAAGAGTGGAATGTTTTTATATTATAAAACTGGTATAAATTCAGATTAAAAGATTATAAATATAGAATGTTAAACGTAATATTTATTATTGCATTAGTAATATTTCTTAGTTATTATAGACTGATCAGGCCCGCAATCTCCCAAGCAAGTGGATGGCAAAGGCTTAAGTAAATGAGACAAATGGAATGATTTCAGGGCTCCAGGAAGTTCAAAACCCAGTATCAGAATTCCACTTCTCTGGGTGGTCCGTGTTTACTAGGTTTTCAAACAAAAGGGGGAGATACTTAAAAAATGCAAGCATTTTAGCAGGACCTTGGGAAATATTTTCCCAAGTAGTAAGTTATGTCAATCAGAAGAATTACCTTATCCTTAGGTTGACATTTATTGTAGGAATGTGTAGCCTGAGGTTGCAGTCTCCTGTTAGTTAATTTGCATTGGAGCCAAACATCCTCAACTGTGGCCTTATCTTGTTCTTTGAGGCTTCACAGCATCATAGGCCAAAACAGGACTCAGCGGGGACCAGTGACTCACATAGGTTCACTTACCATGAGTCCACTGCCCATCTCCAGACAGGGGCCTACACCTTGAGCAAACTCACACATAAACATGAAAAGCCAGTTGGTTAATATGAAATCCTACTCAGAGCTGCTTCATAGTAATTAGTGGGTCCCTAGGACTGTTCAGGAGAGATGAGACTGACTGCTCATGGGAACAAAGTTTTATTGGAGATGGTGGTGATCAAAATGTCCTAAAATTATATTGTGACTTTTGCACAAGTCTGTAACTATGATATAACTACCATTGTACTAGATACCTAACATGGGTCAATTTGGGGTTATGGAAATTATATCTCAAGAAACTTACTTAAAATTATTTACAACTTCCATCATTTTGGGTGAAGGTTTTCTGGAAAAATGAATCATGCCAATGAAGACAAAGGAATAGTAACATTTTGTTAGTTGAGAGATAATAGTGAAGATATATTTATGTAGATAATAATATATCGGTGTATATGGTTTCAATTTTCAAAACACATATATTCACTTTTCGTCATAAACACATCAGATGGTGATAACTGCATTGCAAGAATTAAAATGCAATATGTGATAGAGAGTGAATGAGTAGCTACCAAAATTAAGCATTTAGAAAAGACTTTTATGAAAAGTTGGTGTAGAATCTGAGGTATCAATGATAAAATGAGCTAAGCTTGTTAATATATGGAGATAGGAGTGGGTGGGCAATGGGAAAAGATTTTCAACAAGGAAATTAGCTGATGCAAGTGGAAGCTTTTTGTTAGTCAATAACAAAGACCTCAATCCATCATTTCAGTGTCCACCTAGCACTCCATATGTGAGAGCAGCACATTTCTCTACTTTGTTAGTAATAATAACATTTAAATTTATCATGGTCTTTTAAAATTTTAAATTATTTTTGGGACATAATTCATGTAATATAAAATTCACTTGTGTTGTACAGTACAGTACTAGTGTTTTCACAGACTTGTAAAAACCACAAGGATCAAATTTTAGAATACTTTAATTTCAAAATAAACCTTGCAAATAATGGCCTGATTGTTTCTGATACCTATTTCTTTCCATTTCTTTCTCCCCAACAGTTGGTGAAAAGTTTTTCACTCTTTTATACCAGCCCATCCTTCAGTAGTTGAAAATAGCAATTTACAGAACCATTCAACACAAAAATTTTTGACTCTCTGATTTACTCTTTCTTTATTTGCTATTTTTCTTTTTTCCTCAATTTGTTAACTTGTTCTCTAGTTGACAGTATCATTTTCATTATATTAAGGAAATCTAAGATTGTTACTGCAATCCAAGTTTTACTATTTTCAGACTTCAGTTAAGTCTCTTAGAAATGAGATATGAGGGGGCCGTAAAATTAGAAACACGTAGTGGACACCAAAACAAAGGCCAGAAAATAAAGTAGATGCAGATGTACTTAATCTCCTCTGGGGAATACACCTTCCTGTTCAGGATACCTACTTCTCCCTGAGATTTTGTTGAGCATCCAATTAAATCCGTTATAAGACCACCTTCCTTTTAGGAATAGAGCATCAGTAAGGCTCTTCCCAATTGGAGAATGGGGCCCTAGTAGCTACAGGCCTCCTCAAGAGACCTCTCAGAGTTCCTGTAGGTGGGGTGATGTAGGAAAGAAAGGCCTGGTTATCAGAATAGTGGGGCAACCTCCCCTCCTTTTAATTCATTCAGTAAATATTTATACCAGGCATTCCAGACTCTGACTGCGTTGGACTTTATGACAGTGAAATGTTAGATGAACAATGCACTGTAAAGAATTAGAATTTGGTAGGTTTGGGAATACACAGTCATGAAATTTATTGTTTATAATATCCATTTTGGGGGGGTACCGGGAATGGAACTTAGGACCCCATGCTTGCCAGGCAGGTGCTGCATCATTGAACTAAACCTGCAGCCCCTCTTTATAATATTCTTGAATAAAAGTTTCACTATGTTTCCATCTATTCAAGTAAATTAATGTCAATAGCCCTTGTCAATGTTTTTATACCAAAACTAAGCTCTTCAAATGCTGTTACATATTCCACTAAATACATTCTATATTTCTTCATTTGCCTTTTGCAAATAGTGCAGTCAGTAGGAAAAGAGCCCTTGCTAGCATTGATTCAGGTTCCCTCCTGCTACCCCTTCTTCTCTTGCCTCCAACAACCCTTGTTAACACTTTGTTCTCAGAGAGAAGATGTAAATAAAAGTTTTGATGTGGAAGAAATAACAAGCTTATTTCAATAAAAATTCTGATTAGAAGCCAAATACTATACATGGTGTTTCTCCAGCCTCCAAATTTTAAAAATTTTAAGTAGCTTCTGCGAGACAGCCAATACACTGGCTTTCCATTAGTACCTTTTAATCAAAAATATGATAGAAAAAATTTATTTTTACCCTACTATAATTCTTGTGATTTCTTTTTTTTTATGGTACTGGGAATTGAATCCAGGGCCTCATGCTTGTTAGGCAAGTGCTTTACCACTGAACTGTATTTCCAGCTTGTGTTCTTTTAAAACACATATTTTAAAAACAGTTACATTAGTTAAATTTTAAAGGGCTACAAAGATATATGAAATGCTAGCTTCAACTAGAGAGAATGCCACGCTCCTTTCTTCTTCAGGCCTCTTTCTGAGTCCATCAAGGTGTTTCCTCTTGAGATTTAGTATCTTACAGGAACACTCCTCTCACACACATGGAGTCGGTGAGAAGGAACCGGGTAGAATGTGCCTTAACAATTACCTGCTAAAGAGCTAGAAGAGGGAGTACTTTATTCTCAAATTTCTGTTTAGCAGAGGTTATTTCAGGTGGATCAGAATGGTTGAGAAGTTTTGTCACACGGTGACACAGAAGAAGTCTGACAGAAAGTAAGACAGCCACGGTACAGCTGAAATTAGGGGCTGCCAGGTGATGCTTACCTACAGTTGGTTGATGAGAAATTATTGACGTCTTTTACAGCAAAATGATCTTGAACATAGATATGAACAAGCTGAGGGAAGTTGGGAGACAGAAATGTGATTTGCAAGTTCTAGGAACAAGAAGGTCAATGGGTAGCACGATATGGGACAGAGAGAAAGGGAATGAGGTAGGTAGGAGTCTACACCATGGAGGCTCTTGACCATGAGAATGACTGGAGTTATGCGTAGGATGGAAAGTTACTAAAGGATTCTGGATAGGAAAGGAATCTCATCTGACATGTTTTAAACATGCCACTTTGGCATGTAGAGGTAGAGTGTATAAGAGAAAGAGAGGAAACAGGGAAATTTGTAAGAGATGAATCCCATAATATAGCAAAGCTTTAGACCAACTCTGTGCATCTTATGTTATGCTAATATAATCTAAGTTATGTGTATGTGTTTTGAGACAAGGCCTTGCTATGTACTGCGGGCTGGCCTTGAGTTTACTAGGTAGCCCAGGGTACCTTTGAATTTGTGACAGTCTTCCGGCCTTGAATCCCTTTCAAGTACTGGGATTACAGGCATGCCTGGCTCAAATTTAGTCTAAGGAGTTACAGATCAGTGCTGTGGTGGAACATTCTTGAATTGAGGCTCTCCATAATGGCCTTGAATGCATTTGGCAGCATATTTATTTGAAGAGCCTCTCTGAGCATGTGGGTTGCCATTCATTTTAGAATTCCAGTGATCAATTGCTACATAATAAAAATTCTCAAAATTTAGTGGCTTAAAATGATGGCATGTATTTTGTTCTGTCACTTTGGCAGAGTGTGCCATGTCAGCTCCTCTCTCCTGCACTTGGTGTCAGCCAAGAGAGCAGGACTCATTGAAAGACCAGGTAACCGCATCTGGCAGTTTGTGCTGGCTGTCAGCTGGACCCTCAGCTGGGGCCATGGTCCGAACACTTAATTACATGTGACCTTTTCATGTAGTTCCATGGCTTCCTCACAACAGGGTGACATTGTTCTGAAGGGACAGCATTCCAGTAGTGGCTGGGTTGCAAAAGTGAGCTGGGGGTAAGTAATATCAACTTTTCTAACCCAGGTTTGGAAGAAATGCCACATATCTTCTGCTGCCTTCTGCTCATTAAAAGTAATTTTTTAAGTCTGGGTCCCTATTTGAGAAGAGAGTTAGTTATCAACTTTGATAAGAAGAACATCAAACCAACTATGAGGCTAAATGAATTTGCAGACTAGATGATTTTAGTAGCATTATCAGACCTAGAAGAGGCAAACTTTCTTTGCCTGGCTTCAAGAGCTCACAAAAGCTTTGAAGAAAAGTATGTATATAAAGAGAGGTTTTATAAAAGGCAGAAGCAATGGAACTGGACAATTTATTTCTCCAGAATATACTTGAATGCTTGCCATATTAAAGGAAACATGAACCTACATTCTTGAAGAGTTCATAGTCTAATGAAGTAAAGACAAATCTTGAGGTCTTCAATAGAAGGGCCCATGTCTCACCCCAGAAAGAGAGGGAACAGGGAAATTTGTAACAGATAAATCCCATAGCATAGTAAGGCTTTAGACCTGATGTCTAGTACTAGTTCTACAACATATTTAGTGGATACTAAATATTGTATATACTGAATGTTCTACTGTGCTGTGATATATTAAATTATATACAAAGATTTAAGGAAGCACAGAGGGAGAGTCATACCATAAAGGGACCATGAAAGGCTTCACAGAAGTAGTAAATCAGTTCTTGAACGATTGGAAGTTTGAAGTCAGGGGCATCAGAAATCTTGTGTGCAAAGGATAGAAAAATGAATTATCAGGGTTGATGAGGGCAACAGTAAGGTCAGGTGACTCTGTGGGTAAACTGTATCCTTGACATTTAATAAATATAGCTAAGTAAATGGATGAAGAAAGAGAGGTGTATAATCAGCCTAGAAAAATGAAGTTTTGTTGGGTCTCGAATCTTTATGTCATGTACAAAATGTTGAACTATATCCTGTGTTCAATATTGAGCCATGTGATGTTTTTATACTAGAAAATGTTATAATTAGAGATTCTTGTAAAAGAAAGAATGTTTGCAACAACAATAACACATTGAAGGGAAGAAAGATGGAGTGCTGAAAGGCCACATCAAGTTAGAAGTTAGCATAAGAGCTTTCAAAGGTAAAACAATACGAACAGGAGGAGAGACAAGGCATGTACGCTGGTGTATTGATAAAATCAACAGATTCAGACTTGATCAAATTGTTGAGAATAAAAGTGAAGGAGAGAAGGATTGTTCTTACTTTTCTAGCTAGGTAAATTATTATGTCATCAATTGAGATAGGATATACAGAAGGGAGTTTACATCTTGTATATTTGGTGTGTGTTTATGTTTGCTCTGTGTGTGTGTGTGTGTGTGTGTGTGTGTGTGTGTGTGTGTGTAATATAGTATTTTTGGTCCTATGTATTGTATAGTGGGTATTCAAGTGGAAAATTGAGAAGGAGACGATTGGCTGACATTTGGAACTGTGTGTATGGTACTAGTTTTTCTAGGACCCACAGTCTAGGTCACATAATAATACTTAAGCAAAATACTTAAGTATTTTGATCCTCCTTCAATCAACCTCATAGTGTTTCTTCCTGGCTGAAGGATTTTTTTGGGCTGTTGCAAGTACTCTAGCCAGTAGGAGTGCTTATGCCCTGTAGCATCTCTTTTTCCCTGCACATACCAATATTATAAATTGGTTCTTTGGCTGATCAGTGACTCTTTCATTTTTTAGAAGTTATTAGTACATGTTTGTAGTAGATAATGTTTACATTAGTTGTGGGGAGTTGGTGCATGTACATAATACAATATATCTTAATTCCTTTTTCATTCTTTCCCTTCCTTCTCTCCACCCTCCCCTCATCTCTTGAGCTCCTTTCTTTTATTGTACATATTTTCAGTTCATAATGTTTATATTCCTTGTGTGGAGCTGGTATGTGCATATAACACACCTAAGTAAAAGAACCAATTAAAAAAAAGGCCACAAAAAAGGAATAGATATTTCACATACATACCAATGGCCAACAAATACATGACAAAGTGATCAACCTCACTGGCCATTAAAGAAATCCAAATTAAAATGCTGATATTCCATCTTAGTCCAGAAAGAATGGCTATCATCAAGAAACCAAACAGTAACAAATGCTCATGATTCTGTGGGGGAAAAATGAACACTTCTATGCTGTTGTTGGGACTGTTAACTATTACAACTATTATGGAAATCAGTGTGGAGACTCCTCAAAAAGCTGAAATTAGAAATTCTATTTAATCCAGGTATTCCCCTTCTAGGTATCTTTCTGAAAAAGTTAGACATCATATTACAGTGATATATACATATCCATGTTTATAGAAGCACAATCATAAAAGCTAAATCTTGAAAATGGCCCATATGTCCCTCAACACATTAATGGATAAAGAGCTGTCTTGAAGACAATTCTAATTTCTGTTTCATCTCTTAATATTTTATATCCCTCACATGTACCTCATATTTCTACAAAAGACTGAAATTACAGCTCTGAAATTCCTGAAGGCAAAACTGTGGCTTCATTCGCACTGAGGAGACACACGTGATGAAATAAGAAAAATGCTCTCTCTACTGCTTTTGTGCTTTTGTGGTGATATGTCCTTCAGATCTTCCTTCAGAAGAATCTGTTGCTGGGAACTTACTTGACTGACAGCCTCCAGCTGCTGTACCTTTATGACTTCCCGGGCGAGGTCATGCTCCCAGTGGCTTCCCTTTAGTTGGAAGGCCATTGTGAGGTTTGGCGCAAGAGACAGAACAAAAGTAAAGAAAGCCTTTATTGTCAGGCACGCGAGGGCTGCTAACGAGATACAAGGACCTTCTGAGAAGGGGGCGCAGAGAGGCAAAGGATACAGTGGGCTGGGCTGAGGGTGGGGTTTGGGGGCGTCTAAGTGACATAACAGACACTGAGATTGGGAAGGAGGGATGGCGCGTGCATAAAAATAAGAAGGGAAATTGTGGCTAGACTGAAGAAAGAATAAGTGAGAAGTTAGTCTGGGAGGGACCGATTTTTTAGGCTCTGTGCCACATCAGTTGGCCGCCACGATGACAGTCGGGGCTGAAACCGATTAGCCTCCAGCACTGGGCTGTTTCTGCGTACCGTGAGACTTCTTTAGTGACAACACTAAACACTCCGTTGCCTTGGCCAAGGTTTCCTCAGAATAACTCCCTGGCTTGAAAGCTTCCCTGCACTGTGTTCTGAAAGTTCTACCCACCTGCTCTTGCGTTCCGCCTTTACCATTCCCCAGTGTTTTTGCCTATAAATTTCGTACCTGTCTAATCTTATGTGGGCATTCGATTGTTGGAAGACCTGAAATGAAATAAATGCTGTTGATGGTGGAGTTGTAGCACTAGTTTAGTCATCGCTCGGATGCAAAGTTAGGTCGCATTTTGAGCAGAATACGGGGATGGATAGTCCTTGGTACCTTGAACCAAGTTCCACGGATCTTGCATCTGAGACAGCCATTTTTCAAGCAGACAGCTAACAAGATTTAGGAGAGATTTAGAAGTGGAAGGGAAAATCAACAAAAGCTATCATAGAAATAAAAAGAAATAAAAAGGAAGTGTAAATTCCAAGGAGAGGATAGAGGGAAAAGTTGCAATGATTTATGAAAATTAAATAGCATCAAGAACTGAAAATTACTGATATTTTAGAAATAATATTTTCTTACATTCACCAGACACTTATTGTATGTCAGGCAAGTTCCAAGTACTATATAAATATTGAGTTAGTCCTTACAATAATCCCAGCAAGCATGCATAATTGTGCTTCCTACTTTACAAATAAGCAGACTGAGTATGTCGAACTTAAAAATATTGTGGGTCTACACTGACTGCTCAGTTGTGTTCTTAAGCAGTATGGCATCAGCATAGTGTTGAGGAGAGAAGCCAGAACAATACTAGTGTTGAAATGAAACAGCTGAGAAACAGAAACCATGAGTCTAGTGTACTGTATCAATAAGTTGACAGTGAAGAGATGTGAGAACTGAAAGAAACCTCAAAATCTGGGACATTTATCAGGATGTTTTGCTTTTTGCATCCATACCTAGGAAGCCCATAGTGCCATTTCAGAATGAGAAATATGTTTGTTGTGAAGAAAACATATGTTCAAATTTATTAAGCTTTAGCTAATAATCATATATTAGGAGGATTTAACTGGGAGGTAGTTGGATATGAGTCAGGTGCTCAGGAGAGATATTTGGCTTAACAATAGGGAAGCTTAAGCTACTGACGAATATGAGGACAATTTATTAAAGTTTAGAACAGAAACAAAGCCAAAGGTGGAACCTGGTGGGACCTGTACACATAAAAATTTAGTGGATGGGTGATTCTGTGAAAGAAATTAAGAGGCCAGAGAGATAAGTCCATCCACAAGATGACATATTCTAGGTGAGCATTTCAAGTGGGAGAGTCACAAGAAGAGGAAGAAAATTATTAAAAAGAAACTGTGATTGTTGTTAGTGCCTTTTCTAGTACACCATTTCTTTTCTACCTGGACAAATGAAAATATGTACTTGCCTGTCCTCTTGGAGTTAAGAGTGGAGGTGTACCTTGCTTTGGGCAGTGAACTGTGAGAGAAATTGATGTATATCACTGTTCGATGATAAAGGAAAGAAGTAATAGAAGAAATTGATGTAATTTATGGTAAAGTTAAGGTCCAAGGAACAACAACAAAAAACAACAGAGGTGATGCAAGAAACACTGGTGACAAAGCTGGAGGGAAACGGGTCAAAAAGAATTGAGATATATTATGTACAGGTATAAATTACCTACGGTGAGTGTGGTCATTATGTGTATCAAAAGTGCACCAGTAAAATTAATTAAAAAATAAAAATAGAGGGTTGGGGATATAGCTCAGTGGCACAGTGCCTGTTTGGCAAGCGTGAGGTTGTGAGTTGGATTCCCAGTATCCCCCAAAAGAAACACCAAAAACCAAAAACCAAAGAAACAAGAACAAAAAACAAAATAAAAATGTGAGACTTTTTCTTAAAAAGAAAAGGAGAGAGAGAGAAGAAACACTGGCACACGGAGAGGTGAAAATGTAGGTAATCATTTGATCAATAGGATTTTTAAAAATGTAAGTCATTGGTTTGTCTTTGGTAATATAGCATATGACATTGTTCATACTACAGAAGACAACATGAAAGAAAAAGTAAATTATATTTCTTTAGGTGCATGAATGAGCTTATATATAAATAGAGCATCCCTTCACGCCCAGAAAGTCACAACATTTATAAATACAGAAGTTAACTTCAGCTATTAATGCAACAGCTGCTCTAGGGCCATCTGCCAACCTTTGGAGGTTAAAGGATTTGTGTTATTGGGTAACATGTGGGGAATAGAATACAAAGCTTAGAGCATGAGCAAGCTAAAATACTGAATATGGACTCTTTCAGAAGCTGGACCCTTCAGAGATGATGCTTTGAAGACAGACTAAATTAACAGACCCTTCCAGTGCGATGGACAGGCATATCACTAACATGTTTCAGTGTTGCCTTTCAAGTAAGGGGCCAAAAAACCAAGAATCTCATCTGAGTACTACTACTCTTAAACTGGCCCTTATCTATGTTTGGGGTGAGAATTTCTACTATTTGTATACCTTACTCCCCTGTTATGGTTGATACATTGTGTCAACTTGGGGAGTCTAGAGGTTTAGCTGAGTGACTCAGGAGAAAGCTAAGGTGCTTACTTTGTATACATTCTGAGCCTGTGGAAGAGGAGGGCATGGAGATCGTGTGAGAGCTACATGCCCCTCTGGGTGGGTGTAAACTTTTTACAATGAAAGGGAAGAGAAGAAGCTGCTTGCCTGCCATTCCTCCCTTTTGCTGGTTGTTTTTGCTGTGCTCTGCCACCATGAACGTTTGCCCTCTGCCATGTGCCACTCTGCCTCAGAACTAGCCAAGTATGGACTGAAACCTCCACAAACTGTAAGCTAAATAAACGTTTCCTTCCTTCATTTTGGGCATGGGTATTTCGTCTCAGCAATGAGAGAAAAGTAACCAAGACACCCCCAAAATCTAGGTTAATAGTTTTCATGGGCACTTTTTTAGAAGAAAACTCATATCTTTCTGAAGATCACCTTACATTCTGTCCTTAAACAATCTCATGTACAAACTTCCAATAAGCATGAGCTTGCAATCAAAAATCATGAAGCACACAAAAAAATGTACCTTTCGAGTATGAAAGCCATACTTTAAATGAGAACAAATGGAGGCAATATATTTTTATACAAAGTTTCAACACAATTAATAGTTTGGCAAGATGTGTGAGTAAAATAACTGCAAAAGTAAGAGGTGTAGACAATTTTATAAAATCAGCTAAAACACTATGAACTGATATTTCAGTTAACATGAATGTAATGGTAAAATCCTTACCTTCTGGTTTTTGGGAAAAGAAAGAATATATAATGTTAATGAGATGCAATAAATACTAAAATTAATAAATGCTTCAATGCTCAGAAATGTTTAGAAAATATGCCCCCTAGGAGTACTTATGCTCTCCAAGTGGTAATTTAAGAATCATTTAATAAAACTTCTCTTCCTTTAAAAATGAGTTATAATCTTATATTTGCAGCAGTTTTGACACTGATGGCTCTAAAAAAGTCTAATACCCTTGAGACTGGTGTAACTAATTAATAAAATGCTCTTTGCAAACAAAATAAATTCAGAGGAATTCATGCCACAATTATAACATTGAAATAAACATTTGCATCAAAGCAATCTGATTTCAGATGTTGCATCAAATAACAAGCTGAACACTTCACACTGTATTTATAGACCTTCTCAGAGACTAAATTATGCATAATTTAGTATAACTTTGAGCTTGCCACTATGTAGTGTTAGCAGCAAATACGATGGGACACATAAAAGTACCAAAGTAAAATTATGAAGTTGATAGACAATGCTATTTAAGGCCAAGAACCTCATCCTCTCCCCTCATATTTCCCATCAAATAAGAATTAAAACACTGCCCATGGAGTCATCAAATAATGGTAATTAAAAATATTCTTATGATAATTCCTTCTAAAGTTTCTCCCTGCAAAGATGTTTGTTTCTTTGGGTTAACTTGACAAACACTCTTGAAAGCATGAGGCTTTTCTTATTTTCTCTCTTTCATTTTTTTGGGTGTGCTTCCTCCAGATGCCTTCTGGTAGTAGGATCAGCTGAAAACAATAACACAGGTTCAGACTTATTCTGAGCCCATGGATGTCATAGAACATTAAGTCCCTAAAGGGCCCTACTGGTACAGGGAAGTTCCGAAAACTCCCTTCCACGGGGCAAATGTGGGAACAAAGAGCTTAGTCTGGTAGGAAGAGGGAAGGAATGGGGAATTTCAGTGGAGGTGAATATAGGAGCCTCCCTGGCAATCCTAGATGATCCATATCAGGGGATCTAATTGCGGATGCAGAGATAGAGAGAGAGAGAGAGAGGGAGAGGGAGAACATGCGCTTGAGACTAGGGCTATGCTAATTGCCTGATGCTGATTGTGGTGTCTTCTCTTTGTAAAAAGACATAAACATTGTTTCCCAGAGGAAATCTGCTATCCATACAGACTGGTAGTGGGAATGAAGATACCAAAAAGAAGTTAAAAAAGATCTGAGATTTTCCACATATAGACTAGATGTGAAGTACAGAATGGGGGCTCAGGGAAGACTTACTGAAGGGCGGTGCCAAAAAGCCAGTTCATAAAACTTTTTTAAAAAGTGGAAGCGCTTCAAGTATTCTCTGAGAGAGGCAATGTGCATAGATGATGGATTTCAACATCTGTTCCTGCTCTCCTCCCAAATATGGGATCACAGTTAATTCCCTCGTGGGGGCTTTTTCCCAAGAGGAATTTAAGCTTGCAGATGGGGCACATAAGACAACTGGCATGGATTGACTTAGCATCCGAGGGAAACTGAAATCAAAAAGACTCTTTTGCTTTCTTCTCCTCTGTTTTCTTTGGCAGAGCTAATGGCCTGTTAGAATCATATACATCTAGATTTCAGTATTTGCTGATTTGGTTGCAGTGATTTCATTTGGGAAATCATATTTAGTGAGTAATTTGATGCTCTCCCTGTAAAGTGATACAGCAATGGTCACATTTATTCTGGAACTTCATTCTGTTTTGTAATTTTTTTAAATGTGAGGCATACACTCATTTTTATGCATCATGCTGAATCTGTGGCATTTGGGAAAAGTAAACATATGAAATGTTTGGAATCAGAGAAACCTCATTTTGTAGGTGCTAGAAGTGCTACATTAATTCCAATGAAAGACTAAAGGGAAGCTGGGAGTGGTGCTGCATGCTTGTAATCCCAGCACTCAGGAGGCTGAGGCAGGAGGATGGTTGCAAGTTTGAGACCAGCCTGGGCTACAAAGGGAGCTCGAATCTATCCTGAACTGCATAGTGAGACCCTGTCTCCAAAAGACAAAAGTCAAAACAAGATTGAACAGGACTGGTTTTTAGCATTGTAGATTCCGTGTGCCTGTCATTGTAATACCATCCCAAACATGGGACGCTGTACTGCAGCATAATTAGTAGGAGGCTCATGGTAAGAGGGTTCTTGGTCCAACACACTTGAAGAAAGCTGTCTCACATAGCCATAGCTATCCATCTCTTTTTCCAGGGCCTCTCAGTATTTTATCTGTGCATGTTCATTTATCAATGCCAAGAGGGAAATATACATAAGGTATGCCAAGAGGGATGATGTAACATGGCACACTGACAGGGCTCAGAACTTGTAACTCCCAAATATACACATCGGTATTTGAGAAATCAATCACAGCTTTAGGTCTGTCTCATCTTTCTCTGTTTCTTCTCCGAAGCAGATCATGGAGCTCATAATACACAAGTGTCACCTAAATACCTAGAGGGAAGGAACATCATTGTTCTTATAGACCTACAGATGCCAAGAAGAATCGAAACAAACAAGCTTTGCTGAATCCCCTTAGTTTACTGTCATTCAATCATAAACTTTGTGTAATTATATTTTTGTATAACTGTATATTCTTCATCAAACCTAAGCATAAAAATGCACAGGTTTTCCTGTTATTTTGGGTCTACATTTCTGAAGCCTTCGGTGTCATGTAAAGCTTATACTTACATACTTTTTCTCTGTATTTTTTGTTATAGAGGCATAAACCTATAATACCAATTAACATTTTTCAGATAGCTTCTCAGAAAAAAACAGTTTGGGAAACCCTGCATTATGAAAGGGGTTTGGCAGTTCGTTTCTTCTTAGCCCATACACTGGAGCCTGGGACAAAAGCTTTATTGTAATAAAGAAGGTACCTGACCAGAAATGATGACTCAGAAACAAGAGAAACTATTTTAATGCTTAGGTTTAATAAGCAGACAGTTGTGTGGATGAATGATCTCACAGCTACAAACTAGGGAGAGTTTATCAAAGCCTGTTTGTTCAGATTGTTTTTTGGCAACATATTCCCTTGTTAAGTTCATCTCAGAGCTCACAGAAGAATCTGAAGAGAGAAGGTTAGAGAGACTTTGACTTCTGCGGTTTGCTCTATTTCCTCCAGTTTAAAATATCGGAGTATGTCAGTGTGCTACACGTGGAGTATTATGTTTCGAGCCCTGACATTGCCGTTGGGACGTTTGATTATTAACATGTGTCCACTTTCATTCATCTCTCCATATGCCCGATGACTCCTTCGCTGGGCTGTAAACCCTGCAGTGACAGGGGCCGTGTTTTATACATCCTGCTGGGGGTAGAATACTGCAGACCCATGGCCATGTGTCTTAAGACTTTAGTAAAATCTTGCATAAAACCAACAAAATGTAGCTTAATTTTCCCTCATAAGTACAGTTATGGAAACAAAAATGTTGAAAGCATTCTAGAATTTGGGAGAGTCACAGCCTGTTTCCACTAGGTGGAGATAGTGATTTTCTTAGTCTGAGAGAATCTGAAGCTTTCCTTTAAAGAATTGCACATCCGTGCTTAGGCCTCAGATGGTTATTGTTAGCAATTTACCAGATTATCAATATTGTCAAGAAGACTGATCTTCATAATTTTACAACAAACACTCTTTACCTTTCTCAAGCTCCGAATCCTGAAAGATAGAAAGAAGTAAAGCAGACAGATATAACTAGTATACAATGAAACAGTTAAATAAATGATTTAAATGTGTGGTTACATTCAGGGAAAACTTTCATGATTCCTTTGTGGGTTAGCATAATTAATGTCTTTTTATGATAAAATAAGATCTGTGTGCTAATGTTCAGAGACCCTGATACACTTCATTGTCTGAGCTTCATGCTGACTGAAGCTATATTGTTACATGTTTATAACATGACTGAATTTTAGACACCAAGTATGAAAACTTAACTGGCTTTGCTTTGAAAAACCCTGCTTTGCATTTCTTCCAAAGAGTAAATGTGAAACAAAAAAATAAAGCCTATAGTAACTGTGAAAGTCACTTTTTACTAGGGGCAAAATTGATATCATTGCCACTGGTTAGAAAGTATGGTCCTTTACCTTGCTTAATTTCTTTTCATTTTTTGTGTGTGGGGGTAAATGTTGTTACTTTTCTATAACCGTAGCAGAAATGTTAGAATTATCTTAAATGAGCTTTTGCACATACTGTTATTTCATTTTCTGAAAAAAATTTCAATCATATTCTTAATGTTTGTGTTTCCAAGCCAACTGTTTAATGCTCAAGGCTTTATTTCAGACTGCAGATCAGACTATTCATTTATGCTAACAGTAGAGCTTGAACAATACTGTAAATTAAAGAAAATGTAATTTTGGGATTTGTCTTATAATTTACCATTTTCAAAAAGCACTCTCTGGAGAAATTAATAGCTTAAATATTACCAGAATAATGAGGATCAAGTTTGAGGAAAATATAGCTTGAAAATCTATTACTGAAAATGATGGAAATAGGCATTTTTGCATTGCTATCTGAGCAAATATAATACCATACCATTTATCTCTAATTATCCCTAAGAAAAAGAACAAGAAGCACTGAAAAAAAAAACAAGAGTAAAGATTCAAATGGATCTATTATTCTCCTGCTTTCCCTCACCTACTATTTCTGTTATTATAAATATTAACGAAAATCAGCAAATAGAAGTAGAGAGTAAAAACAGAAGGCTGATACATTCTTTGGGTCAACAAAGAACTTCAATGCAGCACATTGAAAAATCTTGGGCCTATTATTCTAGGAAAATATCCTCACAGATAATCCAAATGTTCATTTTCAAATCTATTCATGTTCAATGAAGTGTATGATTTTTCTATTCAAGTTAAAGAAAGCCAGATCGAGAATTTATCTAAATTCAGCTAATTATATTTGGTCAAGCATTGTCCTTGGCACGAATATTCCCCAGACCTAAAATTTTGTACTTTTAATAAGCTGTGGCTTCAGGGGCCATTGGCTGCAAAAGTAGAAATTTTAATTACCCCAGGATGAAGTGCTACGAGTAGACCTTTATATTTTGTGTTGTTGCTTCCTGTCCAAATAAATGGTTGGGTTTATGCAACAAATGTATCCCACAGAGGTAAAACAGGCCCAAACAACAAGGAATAGTTCAGTGAGATTAATTTGTGTCTCAGTTTCGCTTTGTAAATATTAGAGCTTCATTTCTGAGTGGTAGGTCATTTCTGACGGCCATTTTTATTCTATATCTTATGGCACAGTCAGCATTGGGGCTGGGTGGTTTCACCAGCACCCAATTAATTTTTAAATTATACCACGAGGAACTGACACATTGTCTTGATGCATTTATATGTGTGATCTCGGAGCTTTGATGCCTCATTTACCACGCCCTTCCCCAACTTGTGAGAAAGACTTCTCTCCTTTATAAATGCAGGCATATGAGACAGAAAAGAAGCAAGCAGAATTTTTACACCTCCTCTTGTCAGTCTTGATGATTCACTAAGCTTGGTAGGCTGTGTGCCCTGTATCAATACAATTACATAATCATTACCTGTAAGTTAAATCACTTCACACACCCACTGGCGAAAGTGTAACAATAAAGCTATTTTTATGACTTTATCCTTCAAAGTAATTATATATAGTTGAGAAACTAAACTACATTCAAAGTAATGTAACTTCAAACATCACCTTTCCCCCCGTGAAACTTGTTCTTCTTACCTTGTACTATGCTTAATTAAAAAAGAAAGAAAGAAGGAAGGAAAAGAAGAAAAACTAGCTGTAGTGGACAGATAAAATGAATTTCTCCTCTATTCAGCATACATATTGGGGTGGGGAGAGGAAGCCAGGAGTACATATTTGCATAAAGCCTAATAAATAATAGGAGCTCAAGAAGTAATCCTTTGAGACAATGGTAAATACATACATTTCTTCTAAAATTATTCGAAGAAATGCTCAGATTCCCAAGAATAAAAATATGTTTAGGAGATCATTGTCTTAAAATAAATACAGGCATCAGTAAACTTGCCATGCATCAAGGCAAATGAGGGTACCTTTTTGGGTTTATAATTAGTTCGCTTTCCAAATTAGTGTGCCTGGCTTCTCGGCATTTAAAAGATTTAGTGATAGAATTGGAAGGCATGTAACCTCAAGGGGCATGGATTTGAATCCAACACAGGTTGTCACAGAAAGTTGATATCATTTGTCAACTGCTTTGTGAAATGAGCTGGTCTCAGTCCAGTGGACAGATGTCCACATTACAAACTGCTCTAATTGGCAGTCTTAGCAGAGGAGCCAAGAATTGACTGGGCCTGGAATCTGAACCCTCTTCTCACTCTCTCTCGAGGGGCAGACAGAGGTACACTCATAAACGGAGCCTAGAATTGCTGGTGGCAATCATACACACATTGTATGGATAAACAGAGAACTTCCTGTTTCAAAGATGTCAGTCTAATTTTTCAATATATGTAAGCACTCTTAATAAAAACTTTCCAAGTTGATGCAAATATTTATTAATTTTGGCGATACATTTAGGATCACAAATTTGCATAATGCTGAAGGAAGACCAGAGCTGGCCAGTAGTCAAAGTGATGAAAACAGATTTCATTCAAGAATTATTGTAGCCAGGGAAAAGAGACTTCAGAATAAAAGAGGTGCAATTCTGAATATACTATGGACAAGAGGATTTATAGCTTAGGAGCAAGATGGGAGTTGCTGGGTGGAAGGTAACTAAGAGGAAACATCAGAGGTATGGGGGATTCTGAGTAAACCAATTTGACAGGATCCTTAAGGAAGGCAGGAGGGGGTGATCAGAGATCACCTGGGGGCTGGTCTGAGGTGGAGGGAATGAGTAATTTCCTCAGATATTCAGGGTAATGAGATGTCAAGGGTGGGGTATTTTCACTAAACCGACTTAGCGGGATTTTTTTCTAAAAGCAAGTTATACAAAAACTGACATGAAAGTCCAAATGTTGAGGCCTAGTTAAGAAGAGACTTCAGAGAAGCCTGACTAAAGTTTAGTCAAGGAGAAAGTCCTTGTCAATACGTAAGTCATTTCTCATATAAAATGTGCACTGTTGTTGGATTTAAGGACTATCAGTAGTCAGCTAAAAATATCACATATGCCATGAAAACTGGCAAGTAAAATTCAATAAATACTTCAACTTAGAATATTTTGCCTGTGGCTTAACATGAGCCCAATCTGCTATAGCTTTTCTGTGTGCTTCAGAAGCAGCCGTTTCCTAAATCTGGGAAATCAGATGGATTAAATCACTGGACATACTCTTCTAGATCTAATAACTTTGCAGTAAGATCAATAAGGTCTTTATACTGGTTAATAATAAACTGTCTACTTCATATGCTTTTAGCAGTTAGGCTATTGTTCCTATATTCCTATTCTAGGCCTGAGTGTTAGCCTGTAGGTTTTTTTTTTCCCTTGGGAGGAGTCATTTTTTAAATCTTGGTCCACAAAGCACTATTAATTCTATGCTTGTTCTGTGAAAAACAAGCATAAATGAACAAAAAAAAACCCCCCAAAACAAATCTTCTAAAGCCTTATCAAGTCACCAAAAAATACACACACCGGGAATATATTTTTATTTTTAAATTTATTTTTATTATTTTAAAGAGAAAAGAACAAAAATAAAATGACAAAAACAAAACAACACAAAAACTATACAAATGATACAGAATTTCAAAACAAGATGATAGGAAATCATCTATGGTTGTTGTATCACTTATTTTGTCTTCAAAGTAGTTGCTCATGTTGCCAGATATAGGCCTGCATCAAACAATTAACGTTAACAGTTCCTTTCCATAAACCAATAGAAATTAGTAGTACAATTATTTTAGCTATCTTGTGTGTATGCGTATATATATTACTTGTACTTTTAAATGGTCACATAAATCTGGGAAACATTTTGATTAAATAATGTTAATAGACTTATTTGTGCAAAATTTACAGAGCTTTTAACATAGAAATGTGTCTTGATTCTCAAAGAAGACAGAGTATGCAGCCTTTCGTGTAATGCGAGATAGGAAGCCAGTCTTCTAAGGAACACTGAGCACTTCTCAACTACTTAGAGTTTAGTGTGCAGCAAAAATCAATCATTATTTCCTGATAGCAGGATTTTCCAAGGAAAATGAGAATGTAGGCAGAATTTGTTACCTGGAATTACTGGAGACTAATTATTTCTCCAGGATTTTCCAGGCATTAAAACACTATTAAAAAACTAAATCTTCCTCAGAAAGGAAAATGTTTTATTCTTTAAGAAGTCTAGCAGTGTGTTGCTCTGGGTAAGTTATTCTCAGTAAAACCTAGGGACAGAACAACTTGCTACTATTTTTCTTTGAAATATTAATAAATGAATGAGCAGGGTTTTTGATGCCCTTTCTCTTTAAAATTGTGGTATCCCTCTTTGGGGTTGTCTTGTAAGGCCAGGCAGTAAGAAAGTTTTGAAACCGTGGAGTTACACAAAGGCACGGGAGAACTGTAGCCTCCTACAGTCAGCTAAAGTGAAAGCTAGGGCTTGTTCTGCTAAACGTGATTGGCTTGCAAGACCTGTAAAGCTGACTGGTCAGGCGCTCTCCACCTCTATTGTACATCAGAATGCTTTTGAGAAACAGGAAACACTGGTGCCTGCTTCCTGCCCGAGGCTGAGTTGCGTTGATTTGGGTAGCAGTGAAGGACTTGAGATGTGTTACTCTCCTGTGAAGTTTGTGTGTGGCCCAGGTTGAGACCATTACCTTAGAGGGCAGAGCTATTACAGGTCTTGTCTAAGCTGCGGTACTTTTCTGTTGATTGTTCTAACATGCCTGCAACTAGCCACAGATCTGTTATTTCAAATTTGGTCAGCAGGCTCCGGAATGACCTAATCTGTATTTGCATCTCCTGATGAGCCTGGCTACTGCATACTTTGGTACGGAGGCCAGGCTCTACACCCCCCACCCCCAGAACTACCTCAAGTAATGGGTACATCAATATAAAGAAATCTTTTTACTAAGAGTTCTTGCAATTATTGTCATCTTCAAAACATAAAATATCATAAAGGTATTATCACTTGATGTTCAGAATACATGCTAGGCTGTAATTATCCCAGGAAATTAACCAAGACATCAGGACCAAGCCCCGCCTCCCCCAATTTAGCAGCCAGTGTATTTTTATTTGCAAGAGTGGTTGATAATTAATTAACTGAGTTTAGGTTTAGTGAGATATATTTATGTTATTTACAAACACGTAGTTTTAGGTATATTTAACTAATTTCTACTATTTGGTGTAGGAAAGGGTTTCAGGAATAGTTTTTCTATGTCTTGTGCCATGTCACTCCATGTTATTAACACAAAGATTTAGGGCCAGAAGACTCTCATGATATCAGTGTATGATATGAAACTGCCAACAGTATTTGTGAGTAGTAGAGGAAAAATATGCTGGAAATGTATGAAACCAAAACTAGTTGGTGGAAAACTCTTCCAATCATCTGCAGGAAAATGTAGGATACGTTCTTGCTGATTCCAGCCCAAAGGGGATTTCTATTCTCTCAGGTACAGATTTGATAACACAGCAGAGACAGGTACAAATGCACCACTTGCTGTTTCCTCTTTTACGAGGAGTTGATGAGATAGGACTCACTTCATATTCCTATGACGGAAGTACAGACTTTTAGCAGTGCTACTATTTTCTGTAGAGAATTTTGTAAAGTCATCAGCATATGAAAGATTCAAAGAACATGAAGCCATAAAACATGACAGGAAAGTGTGATAGAGTTATGTCAGACTGTAATTTCACAAACATACTAGTTTACTTTTCTGATATTTGAGGTACTTATAGCATTTTTCAGTTTTCAAAAATTTTTTAATTTGATTGCTGTCATTAAAAATAAGTATTTATGTGGTTTCACAGGCCTGTAATCCTAACACTCTGGGAAGCTGAGGCAGGAATATCCCAAGCTTGAGCCCAGCCTGGACAATTTAGTGATTTAGTGAGAACTTCCAGCAAAATAAAAAATAAAAAGGACTGGGAATGTAGCTCAGTGGAGGGTCCTGCGTTCAATCCCCAGTACTACAAAAAATGATTTGCTTTCATACATAAATTCATACAGTTTTAACTGAAGATGGCACCTCCAGATTATATATGCCTTAGAACCTGTACCTACCTTAAGATACAGATCTTAAAATGAATTAAAAGATTTTTTTTTGTATTTTACCATTATATCAATGTAGGATGCCTTAGTGAAGAGAGAAAATCACTCTCTTTTCTCGCCCTCTTCCCTTCTCTGTCTTCTTCTCCTTCTCTCCCTCCTCCTTCTTCTCTTTTTTCTCCTCCTCCATTTCTCCCTTTCCCCTTTTCCTAACTTCTCTAATTTAAAGGAAACCATTGTTGGTTGATGACAGTTAGCTTTTTAAAATGTGAGAGGTCTTCAAAAAGACATGTGTTTGATGAGTGGACAGGGGCGGGAAAAATAAAGACTAGAAATAAGAAAGACAGGGAAAGATAAAAAGAGGACAGTGAAATTTGAAAATGAGAAGAAATATTTGTAGAAAAGAACCCCTTAACCCCCCAAAAAGAAGAATTAGCAGAAAAATCAAAACAGGCAAAAAAAAAAAAAAAATGAATGTGAACAAAATCTTCTCTGGCTGTGTAAAGAGTTTCTGACAACTGGTTTCCCTTTTGGCTTCTGACTGGAGCTACTGACAAGTAGAAGTATCTGCTGTTTGTTTAGGAATAAACTAGTAAAACCATCTCACTAGCTGAATATTCATTAGCTGCTCAACCACCGTGAGTCAAAACTAGCTTTTAAACTTAGTAACTAGATAGCCAGGTAAGGTTAAAGAATGTGGCCTAGCAATATGGCAGATCACTATAATCAAACTGTAACACATGGGGTTTATTTAGACAGGTATGTGTTTGTGACCCGATCTTTTGGGAACATCTAGAGACCAACCATCATCCTAATAGTTACTTTTTTTTTTATTTTAAAAGTAAAAGAACAAAAACATATTAACAAACAGTTTATAAAGGAGCACAAGAATAATACAAGCAAAACTGAATTACAGACAAGGTGACAGGGAATTAACAATGGTTATTGTATTACATATTGATAACTTCAAAGTGTATACTTAGGAAAACAAATATAGACATGCAGGATTCATCAAACAACTAATCATTAACTGTTCCTTACAATAAAGCCACAGAAGTCAGTAGTACAACTATGTTAGCCATCCTGCATACCCATACATACATAATTACCCCTTTCTTCCTTTTCTCTAATAGTTACTTTTAAAAGATAGTGTTCTGAAAAATAACGTATTCATGATTTGCATGAACAGATTCAGAGACTATAAGCTTGTTCCTCTAAAAACAGTCCATTTCATGTTGGGGCAGTTTTGCTTATTAGAAAAGCATCTTCATTAAACCTCCTATTTGCTTTCCTATAATTTCAAATCTTTGTCTCGATATTGTTTTTTGGCACCACACTCTGTTTTCACCAAACAGTTCTTCAAATACTTGAAAGACTTCATCTTTGCCTGGAAAGATGTGTTCTCTGTCATGATTTCCTGCCTCTGGACAGAATGTTGGACAGTTCTCTTTTAAAGCAAGACATTCAGAGTTGAGCCATGATACTCTACAAAAAGAATGACTTATATGGGGCCAATGTTACACTGTGCTGCCATGTGAGGTGTGGCATGTGAAAGGCTGGTGCCATGGGTGGTAGAAAGAAGTTACCAACAGTCAAGGAATATAGAAAAGTTAAGGGTTTGTTGATGCACCACAAGAGAGTAGCCAGTGAGTCCAAGAAAGGATCGTAGCATTGGGGTGAAAGCCTGAGTTTTTATATTTGATTTTTTGTAGGAAGAGGGTGTGTGGATACATCATCCCAGGAATGTTTTCATCTGGTCATAGTGGTTTGATTGCCCATCTATCTCAGCTCTAAGGATACTCAAGCACTGTTTGAAGACTGATGTAATGCTTTTATTCTACCAGGTCCAGGGCCTTTGGCCTTGATAGGAACAGTGTTTCTGGGTAAAATAACTAACAAATACTTAAAGATTAACTAATGTTAGTGGTTAAGGGGATCAGAATAAAATATCTGTCAGTACTTGAAAGGGACTTTTGATGTTATATTGGAATGGGGAAGAAATGGTATTCTTTAGGACATGTCAAGTGATTCGATGATTTAATGATATATGTGTAGTTTTTGTGCATAGTCTACAAGATGAAAAGTTAATGTTCTACTAAAGACTGATCAGCCAGCCTCAGTGTGCTTTTTAAAGAAACAATGGTAACATAACCATGATTCTCCACATATACTTTCATTCATTAACCTGGGTCATTGGCAATTTCATCATAATGTTGGCTCATAGTAAGCTTATGATCATTTAAGTTTGCATTTCTTATGTTATTGGTTGATCTTTCTTATCTAGAACATGTTTCTTTAATATTTTACAATAGCTAAAATAAAATATTGACAATAATTTTTTTTATTTTAAAGAGAAAAAACAAAAGCCAAAACCAAACAATAATACAGAATTTCAAAACAAGATAGCAGGAGATTAACAGTTAACATATTGCATATGTTATCTTTGAAGTAGCTGCTCAGATTGCAAGATATAGGCATGCATAATTGATCAAACAATATAAACACAAACTATTTTTTCAATGAACTAAAATAAGTCAGTAATATGTTATCTGTCATATATATATATATATATATTGTTTTTCTTTTCCCTTCCATTTTTTTCTCCTTTCACCCATCCCAGTTCTTTCTTTTTGAACAATTTCCTTCCCTTTCCCAATATCCATTGTAGGTTTTGGGTCTTATTTACTTTTTTAGTTTCTTACACTAGGGAGACAATATGATGTTTACACAGTGCAAGTTTGATTTATTTCACTTATGAAATACTTGTTGCATCCATTTACCTGTAAAAGCCTTTGTCCTTCTTTATGGCTAAGTACTAATCCATTGTGTAAAAATACTATGTCTTTTTTATCCATGCCTTGGTAGATGGCCATTTGGGTTGTTTCCAATATTTAGCTATGACAAATTGTGCTTCTATAAACATAGGTGTACATATATTCCTGTGGTATGATGTTTTTAATTCGTCTGGGAAAATACTCTGAAGGGGTATAGCTGGGTCGAATGGGAGCTCTAGTCCTAGTTTTCTGAGGAATCTCCACACTGATTTCCATAATGGTTGTACCTGTCTATAAACCTACCAACAGTGGAGAAGGGTTGCTTTATCCCCACAGCCCCACCAGCATTTGTTATTGGTTGATTTCTTGCTGATAGCCATTCTTTCTGGAACTGAGATGGAATCTCAGTATTGTTTTAATTTGCATTTCTCAAGTGACCAATAATGTTGAACATTTTTCATACATTTATTTGCCATTTGTATTTCTTCATCTGAGAAGTGTATGTTCATTTCAGATGCCCATTTTTGAATTGGGTCTTTGAATTTGGGGGCCCTAATATTTTTCAGTTCTTTGTATGTTCTAGATAAAAGTCCTTTGTCTGAGGGACAGTTGGCTAAAATTTTTTCCTATCCTGTGGGTTTTCTTTTCCCTCTGTTGGTGATTTCTTTTGATATGCAAAAATTTTCTAATAAGATGAGATTCCCAGTTACTGATTCTTTGAAGTACTTCCTGTGCAGTTTGGCTTTTATTCATGAATTCTCTGCCTACTCCTCTATCTTCAAGATTTCTACCTACTTTCTCTTCTAGTAGATTTAGTGTTTGTGTTTTAATATTTAGATCTTTGATCCATTCTGACTTTAATTTAGTGCACGGTGATAGAAGTGGGTCTAGTTTTAGTCTTTGGGAGGTAGAAAGACAGTTTTTCCAGCACCATTTATTAAAAAGGCTATCTTTCTTCTAGTGAACATATCTGACACCTTTGTCAAAGGCAAGGTGGCTGAGTGTGTTTGTAGTTGTGTCTACATCTTCTATTCTGTTCCATTGAGCCTCAGGTCTTCTTTTTGCCAGTACCCTGCTGATTTTATCACAGTAGCTTTGTAGTATACTTTCAAGGCAGGGGTTGTGATGCTTCTTGCCTCGCCATTGTTTCCCAGGATTGCCTTTGCTATTCTATGTCTCCTCTGTTTCCAAATGAATTTTAGGGATATTTTCTCTAGATCTGTGATATATGTAATGGTATTCTGATTGGGATTACATTATATCTGTATAAGTTTTGGTAGTATGGCCATTTTCACTATTTTGGTTCTTCCTATCCATGAGCAAGGGATATCTTTTCATTTTCTGATATCTTCTTTGATCTGTTTTTTCAGAATGCTGTATTTTTTAATGTATAGATTTTTTTATTTCCTTTGTTATCTTGATTCCTAAGTATTTCACTTTTTTGGATGCTATTGTGAAGGGTCTAGTTTTCCTAACTTCTCTCTCAATGAGTTTGTTGTTTTTGTACAGGAAGGCTATTGATTTCTGAATGTTGAGTTTATATCCAGCTTTATTACTTAATTTGGTTATTAAATCTACAATTCTTTGGGTGGAGTTTTTGGGGTCTTCTATGTAGAGTATCATGTCATCTGCGTGTATTTTTGTATATGTGCTGCTGAAGTGAGCACTGCACACAGTGTTGAGGGAAGAGATTAGAGCATGGCAAAGAGTCTGGAAGATAGAGTGTGACTTGTCAATCAGAAAGATCTGTCAAATCATGGCCAAGATGCATCCTGCAACAGCTTCTCACTGCCCAGATCTGATGTCAGAAGAAGGATATAAAGGATGGGGCTGATGGCCTCGCTGTCACCATCTTCTTGCTCTTCTGGTGAGCTCCTCTGAGCTCAGGGCATGTTTTCTTTTGCTTTTCATTTCTACTTCTTTCTCTCCTCTTTTAATTTCCACTTTTTCATTCTTTTATCTTCAATAAATGAAACATGCATTCAGTGAATTGTCTCCTTCCAGTTCTTTAAGGGGGAGAAGAGTCTGGAACCACCGGCTGAGTCTGATATCACAATGACTTCATTTGTGTTAAATTCAAAATGGCAAAACTAAGCTATAGTGTTTGTTTTCAGGATGGTGGTTTCTTTGTGGAGTGTTGGATAAGGGCACAAGAACTTTGAAATACCAATTAAAGTTCTTATTTCTTCATCTGGGTGCTGTTCATATGTGTGTGTTTGTGTTTGCTTTATTATTTTTCATTAAAGCAGAGCATTATGATTTGTATGCTTTCCTCTATAATGTTACTTTAGTAGGAATGTTTGATTAAGATGGCCTGGGATTGGATTATGTAAATCTAGAAGGTCACTATGCAGTTACTGAATTATCTTACTAAGCACATCAGTGCAAAGAAAGAGTATATTGTAAGGCAAAGATGTAAAAGAAATGGTTAAGTATAAGTTTTTGAAAACCTACATAGTTTGAAATTCCAAAAAGTGAATTATTATTATGGGTGATTTAATAGAATCCTCTGTAGATATTTTTGAAGTTCATTAAAAGTAAAGATATTATCATAAGATTATTAATGCCACTTTATATGTCTTGAATTTGTAAATTTTTTTTTTTTTTTTTTTTACCATTTCTACTCTTCAAGGTCTCTCTTCTACTTTCTTATAAGGTTGTTTTGCTGTGTGGCAGATAACATGTATAATCAGAAACTTACACTTTTGTGGAGTAATGCCTTTGTGATATGACTCAGAACTGTTGACTCTCATCTAGGGTCCTGGTTTTGGTGCCAGAGATTCATAGTTATTCAGATGTTTGAGATGGAAATATTTTGTGTATTTATTATTTAATTAACTCAGGTTAGTTGTTTGGTATTTTTCAAATCTCCTCTTCAACACAGAGTTATTCTGTCATTGGCCAACTGATTTCTTGCTAAAGTACTTTTCTCCATCATGCTCAGTTTTGTGAGCTAAAAACTATAGGAATACAGTTCTAATATCAGCGTGCACTTTCCTTCACATTTTGCTCTTAAGGATTCACTGCTAAATCCTCTACTAACATTTAGCTGACTTCTTTACCTTCTGTCTTGTGTTCTGAATCTTTCTTTTTCTGATAGCCCCTTTAGGAATGAGTTCAATTTGAGAATATATTGAAATTTCTATAAACACTGAAAAATGTCCAGATATTCTAAATTTCACATAAGTGTTACTTGTAGTGCTAAATACAGCATTAAGTATTACAATCTCTGGCTTTTAGAAACGAGGCTACCTTTCCCATTTATTTTACATTTGCTTACAATTTCTATGCCAGTTACCTTTATAACCAGTAAAAGGATCCCGAGAATATAGTCAGCAATTAGTCACAGTGTGTCAGAATTGGCTGGTTTAGGGAAACAGGCTCTGTGCATCTTTTCAGCTTATTTTTCAATGACATAATGTTGGTAGCTTGATGTTAACCATGGAGAGAGCATTAACATCATGGGCATTGGCAACACTAAAAATTGGGGATAGGGGTTTACAGTCTGCGTAACCAGCAATATCATAGGTAACTAGTGTCTCAGTAAAAGCCCAAACAATAATCAGTTTGCGGTACTAAAAAAACTGGAAAATCCACAGAAACGTAAGAGTTAGAGCTAGGGTCACTTTATATACCGTCTGTCTTGGTCAAACTCAATCCTACATGAGCTGGGTGAATGGCTCACCGGAAATGAAAGCATGAAACTGCTGCACAGTTGGGTAGCATATTCTGAGGTGAGACGATCAGTTGAAGATCTCAATCCTTTGGCTTGTAGCCAACAGGTCGAAAGGGTGTAAAAATTACTATATTCCTTACATTAGAAGATATTTTACTAACTTTTTTGAGTGCTAAACTAAAATGATGGGTTTATGTTTTAATAACATTTCCAATTTGGGTTATATATACGTGTTGTAAATGATTAGAAATGTATGACAAAGTTAGTCACCTAGAGACTCCTTGTTTGGTGACTTTTCAGAGACTAGAATGCTGATTGTAAGGGGTAGGGGAGTTGTGGTTTTATTTTTCCTGAAGGCCTAAGGTAAATTGCATGATATTTCTAGGATGCCTTTTAAACTTCTCTATGTATAAAAATTTATTTTGGTGGACATATTTTTATAAGAATTATATTCACTTTAAAATAAGCGAATGAGAGAAATGTTATTTTCTTTTCAATCAGGGTTACCAGGCCTTACTATAGTGCTTTTCTCACCATGGCATTGTCAAGGAAAAAGACTACTGCTGAGGACGCATTATTGGTATTCATAGCAATATTTAAAGACACCAGAATAGAAATGTTGACATTCAGTTTTAAGGCACTGATCAAAGCAATTGGAAATTTCTTAAGTAGACCACTTTTACATTTTCTCAACGCAGATTTCTGACCAAATACCAAGCAAGAAATGTGCTAAACGCTAATGATTAGAAGGTTGTGCTTGAAAGTGATTTTACTGAGAATTCAGCTGGGTTCAATTAAAAAGCTGTTTATGAGGCTTATTTTCCTATGGGTTGGTTACTGCTGTATAAATTAGAGAATAGGAGGGAGAGGAAGTGCTGGTTCTCAAGGAAGTCAAGGCGTACTTGGGGTGGCTGCTGTGTAAACAGCGAGATCAGCATCATCACTGTTAGACACTTGTGGAAATTCCAACACTAGACTCAGGCTATTTTATAAAGTATTCTTTGTTTCATAAGCTTCCATAGTTTAGACTCCTGAAAAAGCTGGTTGCCTAGTTATCTGCCTTAGTTATATGATAATCAGTGCACTTGGAAGTGTTATTGTATGACAGAATACCCAGTCACTTCAGGAACAACAATCCAGTTATACTGTATGGTAAAAATGCTACTTAAATTAGTTGTTTTGTAAAATTCAAAGAAAACAATGAATTATTTTAATAAAATGGGTGCATAATTGCTTTTCTGATTCTGTACTGGCTGTTGGATATGAGTAAAGTAAACCTCAGGATCCTGAAAATACTGCCACTGTGGTAAGACAGACAACAAATATACACTTTGTCTTGTGCTGCTAACTAGAAAATGAATGGCTTGTGGATGTGATGAATGGAACGTATTTGAAATTATCTAGATAGGAAGAATCCTGGCTAGGCTCCTTCCCACATTATTGAAGTTTTGGGAAGCTGATACCATGTTAGGGAAATTATTAGTATAATGAGAAGAATTCAGTTTCTTTATAGCTTATAGCTAAATTGTTATCTAGAAAGAAAATTCTAGTCTAGAAAAATGTATTTATCTTTTAATTTATATTTATGAATAAAGGTCTTTTAGCTATATATTAGTCAATTTTCCTGTTGCTGGGACAACCTACGCCTACAATTTAAAAGGAAGAAAGGTTTATTTTTCCTTATAGTTTGCTGTTATGATTGGCTGACTTCAAGGTAGAAGCACTGTGATGGAAGGCCATGGTGGAGCAAAGCTGCATACGTCATGGTGTCTGGGCAGAAGAGCACAGGGAAAGAGTCTGGGAGAAGGAGCAAGGGACCGGATAGAGCCCAGAGGGCCTCGTGACCAACTTCCTCAGAGTAGCGTTCACCTTGGAAAAGCCCATTCAGCTTATTGATGAGTTTAGTGTCTCCACAATTGAATCACCTCTCCAGAAGTCTCTTCCAAGATGACAATCAAGAGTAACTGACACATTTCCTTTATACACTTACTCAAAATATTATTTCTAAATCTGTTAAGTTTTATGGTGATTAGTAGCCCTTAGTTCTAACTATGCAATGGAGTAAAGAAACCATTTCATAAAGACACCAGTGACACACAAGGAGAAATAATTTTCATAAGAAAGCAAAATATCATCTAACAAGGAAATTGTGATCTATCTTGATCAGAACCATCAGCAGTTTGCACATTGTGAGGCTCTCTGATTATCCACATCTTTCTCTTCTGGTGATTCTCTAATTACACAGAAGTCACCATAGGCTAATATTTTTAAAAGATCAATGCATAGCCATGCAGTTCTGTTCCTCTTGAAAAATGAGATATGGATACACTAGATCAATAGAGATCCTCAAACCTCATAGTAGATATCACTTTTATCCTCCCCACGTTTTTTCTACTTTGATACCTTTAGGTACAATAAGCAGGAATAATCACCATCTGAAAGTTCTAGGGTTTTCTTCCCAATCCTTGGACTATGCTTGATTATAAGGATTAGTATACAGCAAAACAAACAAAATCTGTGTCTCAAGGGACACGGCAAAAACTGGGGCAAGCAACAAACCTGCGAGTTTTGTAGGCTTACCCTAAAAACTTGTCTTTAACTCTTGATAAAATCCTAAGCTGGTAGCAGCCTATTTTCTCCCATGGCATTAATATCAGCAGCAACTTGGTCAAAGTGAAATTATCTACTCACTGCAAGAAAGTATTTGCCAAACAATACCCAAGAAAATTTTCAGGATAGTGTCTCTAGAGTATTTCAAATTGAAGAATGTATCGGTTTCAGTATCTATTTCAGAAAATCTTTTGGTGGCTTTTTGTGTAGGTGCAATACAGATGTAAAGACATAAATTAAGTTCCTTCTGAGTTCATTTAATCAGTTTTGTAAGGAGAACTCAGAGTTATTTAAAAGGAAAGTCTGGCTTTTGGATGTTCTGTGCAGGTGATATTTATTAATAAGTAGTCTGTGCATAAAGAATATGTTTGTATGCATGCAAAGTGGTATTTTACTGAAGAATGCAAGGTAGGTTGTCATGGAGATTAAAAGCCTTGAAGTGCTATTCACTGGTGCTAGCTATGGTTGCTGGGCACTAGGATATTAGGTTCTGGCACCCTGAATCTTTCATTGTAAAAATAATTACACTTTTATCTTCACTGTAAGAGCTATTCAAGTAGGATAAATAAATACAGACACATGAACAAATCTAACTTAAAGGTAAATATAGCAACCCTTTGACCCATCCTGGCACAAAATTATGTAGCTGAGGTTACTATACCATCAAAATGCTTGATTTTCATGGCAGGACTATTGAAGCTGTTTATAAGATGAAATTACAAAATGCTAAAAATCTGCACTTACATTGAAAGGCAAAAGAAGAACTAAAGCTATTGACCATTAGTGTGGTCACTGGTAAATATAAAGGTTTCCTTTAGACGCAGAGGAAACAAATAGAAAGCTTGCAATATGTTTTGCTAGCATTTTCTTGAAATACTGTATTTATATATGAGATTTCCAACCTCACTTCGAGCTCCATGTAAAGCACACAGTGATTTTTCTGGTGCTCTTTTCTCTAAAACGATTAGATGAAATGATAGTGACAAGTTTACCTCAGTGAGAAACTATATTTTCTGTATAAAGAGAACAGTTGCGCCTGACAGAATCAGTATGGTTACTTTTTTAACCAATAAATTAATAGAGAGAGTTGCAGTGTAGCAAACTACACCACAGGCAAGGCGCTACTAAAATTTGCAGCGGTAAGTAATGTGGTTTTCAAAACTGCCTTAAGTGATGATTAACTAGAATTATATATATTTATATTTAAACTGACACCACAGAATTCTTTTAAATCTTGACAGAGATGTGGAATATTTAAGTGTAGTAATTGTATTTTCTGAACCTCCTGGGATTAACCTGCTGGGGAGATAGCGACATCTTGTACAGAGAAAAATGATTTATACTGTGGGGGCAAAACTAAAAATGAAATAATTTCATGTATGTTTTATATAACTCTTTGTAAAAGAAATTTATTCTAGCTAATGAATTGGTAATATTCGGAAATAATCTACCATGTGAACAATTATATAATTTATATAAATGTAGGTATATAATTTAGCTTTTTCAACATTGATTTTTAGGTTTCATGACAGAGCATAGTTTACAAAAAGTAAAACAGGTTGAGGAGTTCAGTGCTGGATTTATGTTAATAGGAATCCTGGATTTTGTTTAGAGGTAGTCTCTATATTAACTTACTTCCCAGTAATGAGTGATGCTATCACAGTACTTCTCAGTTTTTTCAGGAAATATTTGTTTAAAAAAGGCCTTCATGATTCAAGCACATTTTTTGTTGAATTTAAGTCAAGGAGCAGAAACATTACTAATATCAAAGATGCTATCAAAGATAGTATCATTATATTTTCATCAAATTAAATTATTTAAAAAGAAGCTCATAATGTTGAATATTATTTATAGATAGAAGATATATTAGTCATAGAAGTTATCTGCTGTCCTTGATACTTAAAACTCCTGAGGAAGTTCTTAAAGTTACATGTATATAACATGGTGAAATACTCTAAAATATGAGCTTCAGAATTAATTTTAATGACATCTCTGTGTATAAAAATAGGAGAAAAGATGGCAGTTCTCTGTTTGGATGGATACTTTAAGAGTCCGAGCCTCTCTGCCCTACTAAATATCAAATTGGTATCTCAAAACTTTAAAGTGCTTTCAAAATTGGCAACACATCTGCAATCAATCTGAGACAGTGGAATGATTTTTTTAAAAGTAATATTAGGGTGGACCGAAGTGTACACTGCAACAGCCTAAAGAGAGGCTAGTGGGTTGAGAACCACACATTTTATTTATAACTTTCTTACTAGCCAATTGACTGACTTAAAATAATTTTTTCATCGCATTGGTGGAGCTTTGCTGAGTCACTTCGCAACGCCAACTTGTTGGAAGGTGGCTGCTGTTATTCCTTTTGAAAAGAAAGGATATTTCTCCATTAGCGCCTAAGGTTTGCTTTCCTGTCCTCCGTGTTTCTCGAGTTCTTATACATTGTGGAATCCAGCGAGTCTCTTCCAATGGAAAGAACAATACTGACCTTGTGGAGTTTATGGTTGAGTGGGAAAAGACCAGCCTTGAATATGTCATTGTAAGTGTGAGATGTTTTTGTTAAAGCTAAGTCCAAGATACACTCAAAGTAGCTATTTGAAAGTGCTGTTACCACTAAAATGACTCAAAATAGTTTTATTTCCCTATGGTTGGTGCACATACCTATAATCCCAGCTACTATGGAGGTTAAAGAAGAAGGACAGCCAATTTAAGAATGGCTGGGGTAACTTAGCAAGACCTTGTCTCAAAAAATAAAAAATAAAGTTGGGCATGGTGCCACAGAACTGTAACCCCACAAGTCTGGGAGGCTGAGACATGAGGACTGCAAACTGAAGCCTTCCTTGGGCAACTTAATGACTTTGTAAGACTCATTCTCAAAATAAAAAATAAAAAAGGGCTCAGAATGTAGCTTAGTGCAAAGACCCTGCGTTCAATCTCCAGTGTAAAAAAAGGGCTTTTAAAAATTTCTCAATTTTTTATCTCAGCCTTTTTTCAAAATTATAGAGCTATATTCTTATTCACATGCATATAGTTTCAACCTGAATGAAACAGGCATTTCTAATAAACACATCTAAATCCAAATTCATCATTTCTCTGTCCAAACACCTCTCTACCTGCCCTACATATGTTAGTGTCCTTCTCTTTTTCCCCAGCACAGTAGACTTAAGGTCCACATTTTGTGTCTTCTTTTGTCTTCCACATCCATCCTGCTGCCATGTCTTAAAGACTTTTATTGGCTAAGGACTCTCCTGATAACCTTTTTTTGTCCTTGCATTTTTTGTTTTTTTTCACCAGTCAATGGACTTTCAAGTAAATTATTCATCCAGTAAGTGTTCTCTTATTTATTCAACAAATACCTGAGTGTCTGTAATAGATTATACACTAACCCAGAGATATAGTAGTAAGCAAAATGGTCATCCTGCCTTCACAGAGTTAAAGGGGTTAATGGACGAGGCAGCTATTAAACGAGTGATCTTATGGTATTCAGTTATCTGTGAAGGGAAACTTAGGGTGCTCTGGGGTGTCGGGTAACAGGACAATAGTGATGCATGATGAACTTTGTAGTGAGATTGGGGTCTTGTCTGAGAGCTAAAGGAGAAGTAGAAGTTACAGGAAGAGAGAAAGGAAAAGCATTCCAATTAGAGAGAAATCTTATAAAGATCGTTTCTGGAGAGAGCAAGGCCTTTAAAGCCGGAGAGGCAGGCAGAAGACCAATTGCACAAAATATCAGCTTTTTTTAAGGAGTTCAGATTTTATTTCCAGTGGGACAGGAAGCCATTGAAGTGTTTTTAGTAAAGGAATGGAGATAGAGATACACTAGGGCTACACATAAAATATAGAATGAAAGGAATGCGTGAAATATTAGTAAAAAGAAAACAAGAGGCTAGATTTCTGACAAGGGTAAGTAGATGGAAATGCCATTTGGTGCGACATGCAATATAGGTTTGGAAGGTGAGAGAATGAACTCAGCATTGGACATGTTAAGTGTGAGGCAAGTACTGCATACAACATCCAAGTGATTGTTCAGGAGGAAACTACATGTAAGTAAGACCCTGCTTTCAAGAAAAGTACACACTTAACAAGTGTTCAAATATATAAGAACTACACAACAAGGTAGGTTATTAATGATTATGGATAATGTCTTATAAGTGGATCACAGAGAGAAAATCTCAAGGAGGAAGTAACTTTTGAGAGAGCTTTAAAAGAAAGGTACAATTTTGACAAATATCTTCCGGTTGTCAATACTTAAGAATAATGCACTTTAAAATTGAAAAAAAGTTTTTTTATTTTGAAGTTGGTGTTTACTGACTTCTAGTGTAGAATGACAGGGACCCTTCTTTGAGAAGTCCTCAAATGCCAGTATCCTTAGATTTGTGAATGGGCTCTTCATTTCCTTCTAATTTATTGCCTTGAGGGTTATAAACTTGGCTGCCAATGTTCTGGGAGTCAAATGGGGGAAAGGATCTCTGGTTCTTACCACTTTGTGAACAGACTCTGAGCTCATTCCACTGTTTTAATTCTAGTACCTCTGCTCTTAGCAGTATCTGATGATCCAAGAGAAGAGTTCTGAGGTTAATGTCCTCAGAATACAATTTCTGCCAGAGCAGGAAGAACGAACTAACTTGAGGTTGGAAAGGGTATCTGGGAATCTCACTGTTATTTATAGTTTCTTTCAAGTTCTCCAGAGTATAGCTCCATCCAGAGTCATTCCACTATTCCATGTGCCTTCTGATTCCTAAACGCTTCCAAGGTTCTCAGGAGAACAGTTATGGTTTAGATCTGGAGTGTGCCCCCCAAATTCTTAAGTGTGTGGATGTTGCTTGGCTCAAGGTGGCCCTATACGACTCATCAATGGATGCATTTATTGATGAGTTCAGTAGATAAATTTACTGTTAGTGGGAGGGGGCTTGTTGGAGGTGGGTCACTGGGGTCATGACCTCAAAAGGTGTATTCTTGTCCCTGGCTCTTCCTTGCTGTCTCTTTTTTCTGGCTGTCATGGGCTGAGCACCTCTTTTTCTGCCATGCCTCTGCCATCCTGTTTTTGACTTGGAGCCAGCTAACTCCAGACTGAATCTATGAGCCAAAACAAACCTTTTCTTTATGTTGCGGGTGTTAAGCAATGGGAAAGTGATTAAGAGAGATTTTAGTACTGGGAGTGGGGCTGCTGCTACGATCATATCTGACTATATGGTTCAGAAGTCTTTTGAAGAGCTTCACAGGAGTCATTTGGAAAGTTTGGAGAAGCCACCTAGACAAGCCCTAGCTGATGGGAAATTTTTGTCACAGTTTAGAGTTCAGACATTAAAGCCCATGTCCAGGTTCAAGAGTTTTTAGTTGAGAACAAGGCAGTTAGAACAGTACAGTGAGAATAAGGAATGAATAGCAGAGCCAGAAGACATACAAAGTTTTCAGTTTTGCCATAAAGGAAGTGCTTTCAAAGTTGGGGCAAAGGAGAGCCTTGTTCCTAAAAAATTTAGTGTTAAAAAGAAGTCATGTCAGGTATGGTGGCACATGCCTGTAATCCTAGCACTCTGGAGGCTGAGGCAGGAGGATCACTGCAAGTTCGAGGCCAACCTGGGCTACAAAATGAGCTCTAGGTCAGCCTGAACTGCATAGCAAGACCCTGTCTCAAAAAGACACACAAAAAAGTCAAGTACTTTGCATCAGTATAATAAAAAAATGCCTTGAAGACATCTCAGATTTCAGTAAGAACCTACCCTTCTTCACAGGCTCAAAGGTGCAAAACTGTAATGCCTTCATCTGAGAAGAGCAGCCAAGGGAACTGGTTCCCTGGGATTTATTTCACAATGGTCAGTTATCTGGGTACTCAAAGACCACTGCAGCCATGATCCAAGGGGGGCCTTGCTACTGCTCAAGCTGGTTGCAGATCTTGGCATCATCCACATGGTGCTGGGTTTTCAGGCATATAGAATGCAAGAGCTGTGAGATCAGGGAGGCTTCCACACATATTTCAGAGGAAGGCCTGTGAGGACAGACAAGAAGCCCCTGAGGGCATATTGCATAAAGTTGTGAACTGAAGCCAAAGCTGCAGGTGTTGGGTATTATGTCTCAGTGAAGGGAAGGTGATTAATGTAGGAGGGTATGAACCAGTTTGATGTTTAGTATTTTTCTCCTCAAGGCATAAATTTATATTTTCTCGGGCCTGGTAAATTAGTTATATCTTCATGCACTTGTTTTCCAGCTGCAAGATTTTTTTTTAACTTTAAAGACAAAAGAATGCAAATATATAAACCTGAATAACACAAAAACAATACAGGAAGTACAAAATTATAGAGAAGATAGTAGGGAATTTAGGGAATTAGCACTGGATGCTGTATTACATAATGTTATCTTCACATTTGATACTCAGTTATACAGATCATGGCTTGTTCGATTAATCAGTTTTCTCCACCCCCATCTCCATTGTTCTACCACCCAATCAGTCATCTTCCCTCTGATAATAACTGTACTCTTTTGGTTTATTTAGTCCCTCAGGCTCTCACATTGAGAAAAGACATGGCTGCTTCAAATTATGGTGTAACAAACATGGGTGTACACAAGTTGCTATGGCAGGAGGTGGGAAAGCACCCATGCTCAAAGATGGTAGATAGTCAGGGAGCCACATTCACTATGGTCAAAACTGCATTGACAAGCCCTCAAGGCCTTCGGGGGTCTGGTCGAGTAGGTGGGTTACCCAGCCCACCACCCAGCTCTACCTCCATACAGCGTGTCTGGAGGCCCAGTTGAGTCCTCAGGGTCGTCCCAGAGCACCACTGGACTCTGGCCCACGAGGCGCTCCCAGGGGCCTGGTCAAGTCCATGGGGTCAGCCCCTGGGACTGCCAGGTTCCGCCCCATTGCCACGCTGCTGGGGGGCCAGTCGAGTCCATGGAGTCATCCGGGCTGCACCCCAGCGAAGCCCAGCTGCATGATTTTTGTTACTGGTATCTTTTATTCACTTTGCCTTTGCAGAATATCTTCCTTCTCTTGCATCTAAAAGATCAAAATAAATTGAGTTTGATGTTATGTATAGCAGTAATGCAGTTTCTAGAAAGTATTTAACTATAATGGCTAGAAGTACTGGAAAATGATGGCTTAATAAATTACATAATCTAATTTCCTCTTATAATTTTATGATTCTTCTTGAAGGCCATAAACTGAGACAATATTTTGAGCTTCAGTTATTTTGTGATTGTTTTAGTGCTATTAGTGTCTTACATACCTTCAGGCATTTTTTTTCTTTCTGAAGTCCATTTGCATTAGATAATCACTAAATTAGTAAAAGCATATTTACATAAAACAGTTTTTAGAGAATTGGGCTTACTGTGGTTTAAAAAAAAACAGCTAAAATTATTAGGAACAAAAAGCACAGGGACAGAAGCACCAGTGTTTAATTAAGATTAAACTTGTAAAATCAACTGACAGAAAATACTGAGATTGAGAATCTAAGTTGGTACTATAGATTTAGGTGTAACTACTCTGAGCCCAGTGATAGAACTGGAAATGTTTGCATCAGGTAATGTGTGGGGATAGTCCAAGAATGACTTCTCCAGATCCTAAGTCTATGGCAGTTTCAAGAAACTATTTGAAAATTTGGTGTTTTTTTTTTTTTCTTTTCTTAATTGAGGGGGTAACATAAAAGGAACATTTTCCTCCACCAGTGGTACTTTGTTGGGAGTGCTGTTTCATCACAGGTGGTTCTCATCAGGCGATGCTGATAAAAGACCATGAACTTGAGTGACATACTTCACTCAGGGTATCAGACTCATTAGATATAAGACTTTTTCCTGAGCAACGAACAATGGGAATAATTTCTTTTAACCAACTATGGGAAGATCCATGGTCTCATCCAACTTAGAGTTCTAGTTTTTAATGCTTAATTAATACAAACACCATGATTTCTCCCTTTATGAAAGTGAAGCACCTCTGAGTCCTCCCTGTCCCCCAGGGACTGACTGCCTGCAAATTTCTGCACTTGCTTAGCAAGGAAATATTGAGCTGTTAATTTGTTGAGATTACATGCTTCTTTTTTTTTATTGGGATATAGGTCATATCAGATTTTAATCAGTGAGAATCCTGTCTGCAGTTCAGAGAGTGCCCTGGAGAACAAATCAGTGGATCTCAGAAGACGAGTAAGATTCGTGTAGTAGTCTTGGCCAGCGATTATAATTGCTTGTTTTAAAATGGTGGCAGGGGCAGTAATGGACAGATTTGAGATATAGTCAAGAGGCAAACCCACATGGCTTGGGAATGGATCAGGTACATGTGTAGAGAAGTATTGGGGATGACTTCCATCCTTGAGGGGACGTTGATGTCATACACTGAGGTAGGGAACCTTGAGAAAGACCGAGGTTGGAGAGTAGAAGATTAGATCACCAACGTTGCTTTATCCTCTTCCAAATTATTTGTATTAGTAGGTGTGGTGGCCCATGGCTGTAATCCCTGCACTCGAGAGGTTGAGGGGGGAGAATTGCTGTGAGTTTGAGACCAGCCTGGGCTACAAAGTGAGCCCAAAGCCAGCCAAACTACATAGCAAGACCCTGTCTCTAAAACCAAAAATCAAAACAAAAGCAAAATAAAAACAAAAAAAAATATTTTTATGGAATCAGAAGCCTCCCCCCCATCATTTTTATTTTGAACTTTATTTAATACAGAATTTTTCATGTAAAAGAAAGTATGTGACATTTAAACTTGTGTGTCTGATTTATTTCACTTAACATTATAGTCTCAAGGTACACCTGTCTTTTTTTTTAAAAGAATGAATTGTCAACTGAATTAGGTTTTTATGTGTATCATATTTTAGAGTCACTAGAATTACAGTTTTTCTTCATAGTCATTTCAAACTGTATTTTCAAGGAAGTGATATATAAAGGTATTGTGTGGTTTTGCTATGGATCATTTATGCAGCGTGGAACACACATGGAGAATGCAATTAAAAAACAAAACAAAAAAGGAAAAAGTCCCTTCACTGATGTATTGCAGTGTGTGAATTTGGTTTGGTAGGAATAAAGCACAGGCATGGGGAAATGCTACCCATTGCTCACTTAGCACTGATTCTTAAGGGTCACAGGCTTAGGTAAAATCTGTGATGAATGGATTGTTACAATGAGACAGTCTGTTTTATTTCCAACCTAAGAGAAGAAATCCTGATGCTGTTATAAAAATAGTATTAAAAAGGCAATATACTTTCAATACACAAAACAAACTTGTAAATTCTGGAATCTCTGTCTCTTTTTTTCTGTCTCTGATGCCTATAGACTTTTGGGTTTTCTTTCTCTTTTTCTTTAGGCTACAAAGGAAATGGGGAAGAAGAACAGAAAGAGAATGGCCCAGTCTGGTCTGTGACTATCAATACCAACTGTAAAAAATTTTAGCTCACAAGTAGATTAAGGAACCAATGTTGGTCATGGCTGTGGTAAATCTCTAATATATACTTTTAAGGGACTGGTCCAGGTCTTTTAACAAACAAGTTCTTGGGCTGGGAGTGTAACTTCTGGTTGAACTCTTGCCTCCCATGTTGGACATACTTGGTTTAATGACCAACTCTTGCCTCGAACTTTGTAGACACTGGGTTCAATCCCCACTACGGGGAAAATCAAAATAAACCCCAAACTTCTTATTCTTACTTCACCATTATTACCACATTTCTTTAAATAAATTGATTTCATATTCTCATTATATCTACTTATTTCAGTATTTTCACTTCAGTTGGTATGCATTGTTCAAGTTGTTGACTTTTATTATGGTGGTGACTTCCTTAGGTGTCTAGATGTTTTGACCTCTGAATTTATGTTTCTTTGGGAGGGATGGGTTCCTTTGTCTGCAAAAGGGTCAAAGGTCACACGATTGCGCCAGGAGATTTTGCAAAGTGTTGAGCCCTATAGTGAACAGCTATGGGAATTCCAGAATCTTTGTCATTTACTTCTGATGTTGCTTCACCATTTGGCAGCTCCTCTAAGCATGGATGAACCTCAGGTTCTTAGGAAAAAGCCAGGCTCCATTGGTTTCTCTGGGATTTGGAGGACATGCTTGCCTCCATGCCTATGCTCATTAATTCCTTCTCCAGGCATGCTTTTTAAAAACATTTTTATTTTTATTACTGCATGCTTGCAGTACATACTGGTTACATTCCTTATAGGGAGTCAGGACATGTCCATAACACATTGTAAATCTTTTCTCATCCCCTTCCCTTCTCCTCCCTTTTCTCTCCCTCCATCTCTTGCCCCCTACCCTTTTGCAAAATATCTCCCTATTTCTTCTTATTGATCTTTTACTTTAAGCTTTACTTATATTTTGGATTTCTTACATAAGTGAAATCAAGCCATATTTAGCTTGTGTGTCGGACTTACTTCAGTTATCATTATGGTCTCATTACGCTTCCATTTGCATCCATTATGCATCAAGATCTTGTTATGCATCCATTTTCCTACAAGCGACTCCAGTTTATGCTTATGGAAGAGTGGTATTTCATCGTGTATAGATACAGTATTTTCTTTATGCATTCATCTGTTGGTGGACATATAGGTCTCTTCTAAGATTTAGCTGTCATAAATTGTGCTGTTATAGACATAGGTATACATGTATCACTGTAATGATGTCTTTAACTCTCTTGGGAAGATATATATATAGAAGGGGAATAGATGGGCCAAATGGAATTTATACTTTCAGTTTTTGGGGAATTTTCATACTTCTTTTTATAGTGGTTGTACTAATTTACATTCCCACCAACAATGTAGAATAATGCCTTTTCCCCTACAACCTTGCCAGAATTTGTTATTACTGGATTTCTTGATGATAGCCATTCTTCCTGAGGTAAAATGAGACCTCAGTGATATTTTAATTTGCATTTCTCTGATGGCCAGAGATTACAGATTTTTTTTTTTTTTTTTTGGATACCAGGGATCAAACTCAGGACTCTGCAAGGCAGGCACTTATGCCACTGAGCTATATCCCCAGTCCCTACCCCTATAGATGTGTTTTGCACTGCCCTGATATTGCCTGCTGGCAGCCTGAGCTGTTCCCCAACTTCTGCTCTCATGGGGCAGAAAAGAACTGTATTAAGATAAAGGAGGGAAAGATAGAAAAAGAACTTGAAAGGTTTTGTAAAAGGAAATTTCCTCTTCATGTAGTCGTTGTTTAGGAGATATCACTGTCTTGCTGCTTCATTATTACCAAAGCTGGAGAAGGACAGATCGTGACACCCAGCCTACTTCCATGGCATCAGGCCTTTCATGTCTTACCCAGACAATCTTTCTGACCAGACAGCAACAGGACTTGTTTAACTAACTGTGGACAGACCCAAGGACTCCTTGCAATTTCTAATTAGCTAAGATGTCCTCCCTCTCTACCTCTAGCATTGAAAATTTCTGACTTTTTTCCCATACAAAGAGTACTCAGTGAGTTAGTTGCAGGACATGTCCTTTGCCCGACTCAATTTGTCTAATACCAAACTTTCAGGTCTTTTCAGGACGCCTTGCTACTCTTGCGTCAGGCTACAATTACCTCTGTGCACCCAGTTCTCCACTGCCCTCAGCCTACTCTAGGGTTTCTCCTGGTTTCCTCTTCTTTCATTTTTGCTGGCTTTCTTATCCTCCCTTGTTTATGTGTTTTTAAAGATTTGAGTGATAACTAGCTCATTCCCTAGAGAGGAAAAGGAAGCTTTGGCCCAAACAAGAGACAAACAAGCAAAGATTTCTCCCTGTGTTCCAAGAAAGCATTTGTGAATAATACCTTCTTATAAAAAGAGGAAATTCTATTTTCATGCACTCTCTTTAGGACCATGCAGCACTATTGTTATGCTACCAGTAAAGCTTACATCATCATGGCTGTTTATGTAGTCATCCATTTACCCTCCTTAATTAGTACATGAACTGGCTTATGGGTAAGGAGCCTTGACATCCTACTTAGAATAATTTTGCTCAGCATCTAAAATTACTACTATGTACTACTCATATCACTTGTAGGTCACTTGGCATAGTGATTTAATTCTAGTGGGTTCTTTTTTTAAAATAAGAAAATTTTAATTTTAGATGATGATTGAATTATGTATGCATCTATTTTTAATGCACAAATATTAGAACTTTAATGCCCAGACGTGGTTAAGGGTCAGGATCTGCTTCTGCTGCAGCAGCATACATGTCTATTTTGCTAAAGCAAGCTACCAAAGTTCAAGATACTTTTAAATGTTTGCTCTTTCAAAATGCCACCAAAATAGTCTTCTGCATTTAAGGCTCACTGAGTAGGAAACATCACTGTACTAACAGAGATTTAGCATCATCTTGAAGGATGGAAAGAGAAAGTAGACATTTATGAGCTATTGAGACCTGATTCAAAATAGGTTTTTCCTTTTTTTTTCACTTTTATTTTAAAAGTAAAAGAACAAAAACATATTAACAAACAGACACAAAGTAGCATAAGAATAGTACCATCAAAACTGAGTTACAGACAAGGTGACAGGGAATCAACAATGGTTGTTGCATTACATATTGATAACTTCGAAGTGTATACTCAGGAAAACAGATATAGACATGCAAAACTGATCAAACAAATAATCATCAACTATTCCTTACAATAAAGTGACCTAAGTCAGTAGTACAACTATGTTAGATATGCTGCATATACATACATACTTACATACATAGATAATTATCCCTTCCTTTTTCATTTTTTCATATAATTTTTTTTTAAAGTGTGAAAGAAAAACAACTACATCAACAAAAAATAGAGGAAAGCATTAACAAAGAGACACAAAGTAGCACAATAACGGTATATTCAAAATTGAATTATAGACAAAGCAACAGGAAACCAATGGGGGCTTGGTTAGAAAGCTGCACAAAATTATAGCATAGTTTTTGATTCATCCACATAGTGAGGTGAAATTTTTGAAGTGAGTCTTTTTTTTTAAAAAGAACAAAAACAAAAGAACAAAAACAAAAACAAAAAAACCCAAAAACTATAAAAATGATGCAGAATTTCAAAACAAGATGATAGGAAATCAACAATGATTGTTGTATTACTTATTGTTATCTTCAAAGTAGTTGCTCAGATTACCAGATATAGGTATGCAAACAATTAAACATTAAATATTCCTTTCAATAAACTGTTAGAAATTAGTGGTATAATTATGTTAGCTATCGTGTGTGTGTGTGTGTGTGTGTGTGTGTGTGTGTGTATTTGCCTTCTTTCCTTCTTTCCTTTCTTCTTTCCCACATCTCAGTTCTTTCCTATTAAGCAGTTTCATCAATTGTACTTTTCAGTTTTATTTATTCTTTCAGATTCTTACACCAGGAAGACAATGTGATGTTTACACACGTGGGTCTGATTTATTTCACAGATGAGTATGGTCTCTAGTTGCATCCATTTACCTATAAAAGCCTCAAGTTCATCTGTATTTATAGTTGAGTAATATTCCATTGTGTAAAAATACCACATTTTTCTTATCTACTCCTCGATTGATGGGCATTTGGGCTGTTTCCAAAAATTTGTTATGACAAGTTGTGCTGCTATGAACATGGGTGTACATATATCACTGCAGTAGGATGTTTTTAATTCTTCTGGAAAAATACCCAGAAGCAGAATAGCTGGGTTAAATGAGACCTCTAATGCTAAATTTTTAGGATTTTTTAGAATCTCCAGACTGATTTCTAAAGTGGTTGCTCCAGTCTAAATTGCCACCAACAGTAGAGAAGTGTTTCTTTTTGCCTACAACTCCTCCAGTATTTGTTGTTGGTTGATGTTTTGATGCTAGTCATTCTTCCTAGGGTGAGATGAAATCTCAGTGTTTTAATTTGCATCTCTCAAATGACCAATGATGTTGAACAGTTTTTCATGTATTTATATGCCATTTCTATTTCTTCATTTGAGAAGCATGTATTCATCTCAGATGCTCATTTTTGGATCGGGTCTTTGAATTTGGGGGGGTCTGATTTTTTCAATTCTTTATCAACATTCCTTACCAAAGGTCCACTAGTTACACCGATACATCTATATTGATACATTACCATTACCCATAATACATAGTTCACCTTAGGGTTCACTCTTGAAGTTGTATCTTTTGTTGGTTTGAACAAATGTATAGTGACATATATCATTGATCTGTTCCATTGATATATTTGTCTGCTCCTTCATCTGTCTTAATTGAGGGGTGTCCAGACTGATTTCCAAAGTGGCTGCACCAGTCTACATTGCCACCAACAGTGGCAACCTCACGGTCTTAATTTCCATAGCTTGATAGTAAATCTTGAAGTCAGATAGTGTTACTCGTTTTTGCTCTTCCCCATTAATATTGTGTTGACTATTCTGGGTCTTTTGCTTTGCCATCTTATCTTTAGGATCATTTTGTATATAGTATCTGCAAAATAAATCATTTGGATCGCCTTGAATCTACAGATCAAGTTGGGAAGAGCTGACCCCTGGACAATACTGAGTCTTCCTATACATGAACATGGATCTTTTCCCCATTTACTTAGTTTCACTTTAATTGTGTTTTTTTTTTTTTTTTTTTTTTTTTTGCGGTACTGGGTATCGAACTCAGGACCCTGTGCTTGCTAGGCAAGCGCTTATTCCACTGAGCTACATCCCCAGCCCGTTTCTCTTTAATTGTACTCATCATAGTATTGAGGTTTTCCTCATATATATCTTGGAAATGTTTTGTTAAATTTACACCTAAGGTTTTCATTTGTTGTGTGCTAATGTAAATGAGACTGTGTTTTAATTTCAAATTCCATGTGTTCTTTACTGGTATATAGGAAAACTGTTGACTTTCATACAGTACCTCTGTATCCTACAACCTTGCTATAATCACTTGTTAGTTGAAAGTAGTTTTTGTTGCTGTTATTTTAGATTTTCTACATTATTAATTATGTCATGTGAGAACAGAGTTTTATTTCTCTCTTCCCTATCTCTACACATTTTACTCTTATTATATTCCACCAGCAAGGACTTCCAATAGATGTTGAAAAGTAGGAGTGAGAATGAAAATCCATGTTTGAACCTGATCTTAACAGGAAAGATTTGTGTTTCATATCATTAATCATGATGTGAGCTGTAGGGTTATTTTCAGGAGATATTCTTTCTCAAACTGAGGAAGGTCTTTTCTAGTTACAGTTTGAACCTGATCTTAACAGGAAAGATTTGTGTTTCATATCATTAGTCATGATGTTAGCTGTAGGGTTGTTTTCAGGAGATATTCTTTCTCAAGCTGAGGAAGGTCTTTTCTAGTTACAGTTTGTTGAGAATTTTTCTTTTATCATTCAGAGATGCTGGAGTTTGTTGAATGCTTTTTTTTTGTTCTGCACCTATGGACACAATTATGTGATTTTTCTTCTTTACCCTGTTGATGTGATGAAGTACATTAGTAGGTTATTGAATGCTGAACCAATCTTATATATATGGGATAAATCTACTTTATTATGTTGAATAAATATTTTTATTTGTAATTGGGTTCAACTTGTCAGTATTTTGATGAGTATTTTCCCACACATGTTCATAAGAGGTATCAGTCTGTAGTCTCTTTTTTGTAATCTTGACATCTGATTTTGGTTCTAGGGTAATGTTGGCCTTATAGAAAGATTAAGGAAATTACTCTTTTATTTCTGTCTTCTTTGAAGATTTCAGAGCAATGGTATGATTTCTTCCTTAAATGTTTGCTGGAACAGCAATAAAAATTAAAAAAAATGTTTGTGGAATTCACCAGTAAATCCACCTGTGCCTGATACTTTTTGTTTTGAAAGATTTTTGTAAAGATTATTAATTATTAATTCAATTTCTTTAATAAATAAGTCCTATTCAGATATACATTTTTTTTCTTGTGTGCATTCTGGCAGATTGTGTCACACAAAAATTGGTCCATTTCATCTAAATCATCAAATTTGTGGGCATAGAATTGTTTATGTATTTTTTATTATCTTTTAATGTCCATGGGATCTGTAGTGATGTTCCCTTTTCCTTTTCTGATATTAGTAATATGTACCCTGTCTTTTTTTCTTAATTTAGCTAGAGGTTAATTGATTTTATCTTTTTAGAATACTGGATTTTTGATTTTCTCTATTGATTTTCTGTTTTCAAGTTCATTGATTTTTTTTTTTTTTTTTTTTTTTTTTTTTTTTTTTTTTTTTTTTTTTTTTTTTTTTTTTTTTTTTTTTTTTTTTTTTTTTTTTTTTTTTTTTTTTTTTTTTTTTTTTTTTTTTTTTTTTGGTACCAGGAACCAAATCCAGGGTCTCACATTTGCCAGGCAGTTGCTGTGCACTGAGCTACATCCCCAATCTGAGTTCACTGATTTCTGCTCTAATATTATTATTAATAACTGTAAGCCAAATTTAATATGCTCACTTGGACTTAGTTTTCTTTTAATTTAGAAATTAGTGCATGATATGTTTGTCATTATCAATTTACTTTTAATCAATATGTGTCTTTATATTTAAAGTGGGTTTCTTACAGACAACATAGTTGGATCTTATTTTTGAGCCAGTCTGACAATTTGTGCCTTTAAGTCCTTTCATCTCCAAAATGATTATTGAAACTGTTGGATTAATATGTACCATATTCATTACTATTTTCTATTTTTTCCTATGTTTTTTGCTTCTATTTTTGGTTTCCACACTTTTCTGCCCTTTGTGGTTTTAGCTGAGAACATAACTCTATTTTCTCTTTTTTCTTAGCATATCTCTTCTCTCCTCCAATTTGTTTTTACTTTTTAATAGCGGCCCTAGAGTTCAAAATATATGCTTACAACTAATCCGAGTCCATTTTCAAATAATACTATGTCACTTTATGAGTAGTGGGGGTTTTATAATAACAAAAAAATCGTAATTCCTTTTTCCTGCCCTTTGTAGCAATGGTGTCACTCATTCCCGTTACATATAAGCACACGTGTGTTACTGTCTCACGGACTTGGCTGCTGTGAGCCTCCAGCGATTCATCAGTTAGAGTCAGGTTTCCTCCCCTGGGACTGGTTTCCGCAGAGGCTTCTGCTGGTGAGTTTCTGCTTTGGTAAGCCATAGCTTCTCGTGTTTTCTTATTTGTCTTTCCTGTTTGAGGAGTCAGAGTTTGTCCTGTTTCTTCATCTTTCTGAACAATCATAGAAAAATTGATTTGTCAGACTGCTCAGCTTTTTCTTCATCAAGATGAGGTGGTAGTTTTGAATCTCCTTACCTGGCGAGCTGGAACGTGGAAGCTTGAGTCACATGTGTTTTATATAAAGTGCTTTTGGTTGATCTCCAAAAAGCCTCTTCCAGTATCTACTGCTTTTCTAAACACCTTGGGTTACCTATAAAGTTTAGGGTCTTTTTTATTTTTTACGTTTTATTTTGAGGCAGGGTCTTGCTAAGTTGCTTTCTCAAGCTGGACTTGAATTTACAATAGCTTTTCAGAGTGCCAGGATTACAGGCTTCTGCCACCATGTGCAGTTCTGTTGATTTATTTACACTTGAAGTTCTCACAAGTATATGAAGCAATTGCTATAGATCTGGGAGCTCTGGAGTTAATGTTTCTAAAATTGCACTACATTACACTCCAAACTTTTTCTTCTCTTGTTTAGGCTTTGGAATGTTTGGAAATTGTCCTCCAGTTAGAATGGTACCAGAACTTATAATCAGTCATAAGTGGTTTTCATATTTTGAGGGCTGTTTAATTTTAAGAGATGAAAAAGCTTTGAGTACTACAGGGTGGCTGGAAAGGAAGGGAAGTAGATCAGAAGGAGAGAAAGGGGCAGAAGGAAATTCGGCAGCATAGGGTATGGGAGGATTAGTAGGATAGGAGTCACTTGTTTCAAGTTGAGATGTCAAATATCTTGTCAAGTGCTCATTTCAAGTTTTTAAACTTTGTCTTTTGTCTTGAACAAAGAGTCTTTGAATGAGGCAATTTAAAAATCTGGATTTGTTTGGCGTGTTTCCTCATAACAATAAAAACATGTAGCCCATTGGAACTTTTGTTTTTCTCTCTATGATGACTTCAAATGAGCAAGGCTGTTCGTAATAAAGCTCAGTGAAGTGAGCACTGTCAAGCCTATATTGTGAAATTGTGTTACTTTGGAAAGGTAAGTAGAATTGAGATGTGACACAAATATACACAGAAATAGGAGAACAGTGCATAGTGGATGAAAACAGATTTAGACTGAGACTAACTCATGAGAGTCAGTATTCCTATTCAAACATATTGTAAATTGGGTTTCTAGTCTAATGGCTATTTCATGTCCAAATGTAAACCCTACTTTGCTGGTGGATGAAAAGGTTTAGAGGAGAAATCTCTCCAAGAGCCAGAATCTTGGACAACTCAAGACTAAGGAAAATTTTCATGACACTTGGATAACTGACTCATGGCAGAGTTTGTCTGAAGGATAGCGACCTACAGAGAGACTTCTGAAATTCTCCCTTTCTAGAATGGTTCAATGATAGTCTTATCACAGACCCAGAACCTCCTTTCCCCAAGAACTTCCTCTTATAGATGCACAATGAAAACATAAAAGCAGATGAATAAATAGCAATATAATTACTTAGGTTTCCACTAAGGTAAGAAATTTTTCAAATTTTATTAGATAATGCAAAAAGAATCCCCCCCCCAAGTGCTTCATATTCTAGTAGTGAAACTCAGCATTTGAGGATGTTAAAAAAAGGGAAAACAAATGGAAGCTCAAGCCCAATATGGACTTACCTCACCACAGCCATCATGGAGATACCTGAGAAACAGGTTTCAAACCTGGTAGGCAGATCTCTGATTGTATATTAATGGAAACATCCAAGATTATTCAGTATGGGTACCTGGAAAATATCACAGCAATACCCTGTAGATAAACAAAAGTTTATTGTTTCCAGCAGTACAGCAGGTCATTATCTTAACAGAGACAATCTCTGAGAAGGAAGAGTATTGGTAGCATATTTATGAAGTTTTGAGGGTTTAAGACATTTTGTCGTGGTTGCTTAGGTTTGGGCAAAATTCATGATAAGGTAATTTTAAAGCTCTAATTTGAGGCATTTAATTAAGCTATCCATTATTTTCAGAGAAGTTCTTTCATTAAATGAAGGTGAGTTGAATAGGTTAGGAGTCCAATAAGTGGAATTCTGAGAAGTTCCTGAAACAAGCAATGGTTTTTGCAATTTTAATTTTTGTGTGCAAGGACTCCTACAATAGTAAATTTATGTTAATGTAGACAGTTGAATAGTGACATTGTGTTGTAGGCAGTAAGTTGTGGACATGGTTTCAGTTGTCAATACTTCCCCTCAACACACACATTTTTTCCCTGTTGAAACTTTGGAAGTGTAGGTTCAGGAGCCATATGAAATATTGCATCAGTTTGCAAAGTTTTTTTCTGTTTGCAGTGACACTTTTTCATTTAGTTGACTTAGAATTTGCTTTATTCTGTTGTCAGTTGGGATTTATTTTGTAAAATGAAATTAAAATGCCAACAGAGAATTTAAAGTGCATAATGGTCTCTAAAAATGAGAACAGTTAGGCACAATCAACATAACTTTTTCCATTTTAAGTCATGGTCAAAATTGGAAAGAAAAATTTAAAAGTATGATTTCTTTTTTTTCTTGCCCAGCAGGCTTTATTAAATATAGAAAGCTTAAAATTTCAGAAACAGCCTATGTTAACATGATTTAAATAAAATATTCTGTTAAGATCATTTAAAAAAATAGAAATCTGGGTAATCTTGGTGCTATATTTTCATTGTACACTTTTTAAAGTATTCTTTTGCCACATTCAAAATCAGTTAAAGAATTGAAGAGCAGACATTTTTTGCTTCCAGATGATTTGTCGAAAATAACATCTTTTGAGTTTAAAAGCAAAGAAATCCTTATTATAACATTTTAGAAAATTTTGACAAGTACAAATAAGAAGAGAAAATTTATAAAAAAAAATACTACTTTCAGAGATAAATTTAACAGTTTAAAGCACAGAACATATTTATTGTCTCAGAGTTTCTGCAGGTTAGAATTTCTAACAGTTTAGCCAGAGTTTCTCTGCTTCAGGGTCTTACCAGGCTGTGACTGAAGTGTTAGCTGGCTTGTGTTTTCACCTGGAGGCTTGTCTGGGAGTCCGCTTGTAAGGTTGTTGGAAGAATTTACTCCTTTTCAGCTGTGCAAATGAGCGATCTCACTTCCTTCCATTGGCTGAAACCACAGAGACACCCTTCAGTCCTGTCGAGGCTGCCCCCAGTTCTTCCCTACGTGGCAACTTGAATTTTCAAAGCCTACAGGAGAAGCTATCTCTTTCTAGTCTACTAATGTAGCATCTCAGAAATGTAGCACAATCATGGGAGAGAGATACTACATCTGTTACTTTTGCCATATTCTATTGGATAGGAGCAAGTCATGGATTCTGCCTTCTTTCAAAGGTAGGGGACTCACGGTCAGTTTAGCCATTATATTTTTCAGGGGAGTATATCCTTTTTAATCCCTATGATTGTATATAAACAGTATACAGATACAGTACTAACTGACTCTTAAATTTTGTCAGTATTCCTTGAGGATCTATTTTAAATATTTGTAAATATATGTATACATATAGTATATGTATAGCATATCTAATACATATTTACGCATATGTGCTATAATTTTTAGTGGTGGCCTAATTTCTAATAAAATAAATCACGACCAATAGCAGTAAAATTTGTAATAGAAAAAGATTGCATTCAATCTAATACTGAGAGGAGATTGGCTTACACAACTTCTAATTTTAAATTCTTTCTTACTATGTATTAAGGTTATTTCTAATTTTTAACTCTTCTTGATAATTTCTGCAGAGAAGTAGTTGCATAGAAATCTTTGTATATTTGAAAGACAAAGCTCTTTAGGATAGACCTGTAGCAATGAAATTAGTAGGTTAAATGGCAAGATATTTTACAGACTGAATTCATAATCCCAAACTGAACATGAGATTGCAGTACTAATTTAAACTCCTCCCACCCTTTAACATTTGACTAATTTGATAAGTAGAAAAATAGCCTCTAGTTTTAATTTTTCTTCTTTTCCCTGTAAGGAGGAAGGATAGTTATCATATAATTTATTCTCCATTTACATTTATTCTCTAATGATTGTGTGTTTATTTGCTATTTTTCTATCAGGTTGTCATGAGTTTTTAAATAAAGAAAGTATACTAGAAGGTATGCAAACATTAAATATTTGGAAAATAATAAATGCTTCAAAGTCAGCTTTAAAATATATATAGATCTTACAACAAATATTAACACCTTATAACATTGTCCACTGAAATATCAAAAAGTACAAAAGTTCACAGCATATTGTAAGGAAAATTCATCACGAATCTGCTCTGTTATCTTGGAGGTACCAGACATACCATATGCTATGTCTAGGAGTTGCTATGACAACTACTTTTAAAATTTAAGAACAGGGTAAATTGTTCCCTAAAATCTCCATAACTTAGTGAGTCAATTAATATCTTGTAACAGCACTGGATTCTTTTTGATATCTGGCACTGCTCTGTTCCTTGTAGTCCTGTAACATGTAAGATATCTGGGCCAGAGAAGAATGCATTTCTGATTATTTGAGATCCTGGAGAAGGAGTCATTCACTTAGTGTTTTTTATGATTATCTAGTGAATCACTGGAAGTGAGACACAAAAAATAGCCTCAGTGAAAATGGGCAGATTTGAGCATGTAAGTGTAAAGTTGAGAGAAATTTTTAGCCCAGACTCAAATAAGGAAACAGAAATAGAGAGATTCATCTTCTGGAGTTCACAGGACTAAGATTAGAACCTAGGTTCTTCGCCTCCCATGTATCACCACACAGTAGTATTTTCACTACAGTGAAAAATACATTAGTCACTTTTAAATTTTAATCTTATTTAATTTTTGAGACAGAATCTTGTTATGTTGCACAAGCTAGCCTCAAACTCATAGGCTCAATAAACTCTCTTGCCTCAGCTTTTTAAGTAGCTGGAACAGAAGGTGACAATAGCACCAGGGCACACTGGCCACTTTTAGAAAGTTAAATTCTACTTTTATAGAGATAACATATTATCTTTACCTATTTTTTAATGCTCCCAAAGTGAACTCAAAATTTTCCAATAAAATTATCAGTTTCTGGCCCTCCGAAACCTCCTGTCTAGCTTATCAAAGTTTAACATTGCCTACTGATTTCTTGCAATGGTAACTGAGGTTTTAACTCTATTACCCTCTCTGTTTGTCCCCTTTCCCCGTTATGCCCTCAAAATAGTTATATAATACTGTTAAGCTAACTCAATTACAAATTTATGAAATCACACTCTTCTAAAATATTTTTGACTGTAAAAACAAGTAGATTCCTTTCTCATGACGCCTCTTATTTTCCCTGGAATTAATAATTGTACCTTTTACACATTCTTAACTCATTGCTATTGTTTTTGGTTACACATTTATCAAATTTTTAAAAAATGATCAGACCCATTTCTAAGCACGGTGATGGCTTCTGCCCTGAGACATCCCCTGTGCAGTCACCCTTCCTTGCTCCAAGCTGGGTGAGGTACTAGGCTGCTACAGCACTACCAACCTGGATTTCTCGTCCTTGCGCTTGGGCGAGGAAATATTTCTGGAATCTTTGTTTTTCTCTTTCTCCTTCATGTTATGAGCTTCCTAGAATACAGTATATGGAGAGAAATATCTCTCAGTTCTTGCACGTTTGAAATGGCTTTAATTTAGACCTATTTTTTTTTTAGTGGATTGACTAGGTGTACAGTTATGGGCCAGACGCCATTTTCTCTCAGAATTTGAAGGCATTGCTCCATCCTTTGCTAGCATTCATATGCTGCTGAACACTCTTCTCCCTATCAGGGTGCTCTGAAATTTCTCAAAGATCTGTCTTTGTGTAGCTCTTTCTTCATTCCTTATGTGAGTCCCTGTTCTCTAGAAATTTATGCTTTTCATTTTTGGAGATGTTTCTTGTGTTTTATCTTTACAAATTTCTTCTCCCTGGTTTTCTCTCAAATATTTTCTGGGAGGAAATCAGATTTACCAATTTTCCCCCCTTCCTATTGAAAAGATAACGTTTGTTTTAATTCCTGAGAAACCCTTCTCTGAATATAGGCTGATTGCCCCTTTTCACACCCTACTATTATTATTTCATGGATATACAAGCTTTTTAAAAAAATATATTGAGTATAATTTTAGAGAATTTTTTCCCCTTTGGCTCTGTGTTATCTGTCTCTGTCACTGTGTGCTTTCTGAAAATACAAATTTACACTGCTTAGAGGATTCTGCACACTTTGTTGTATAAAATTATTGTGTAAGAAATTATTACTAACTTTCTACTAACTGACAAACAGTAGTCTCTGGTCACTGTCTACTGTCTTTTATCGTCATCGTCTATGTTTCTTTTTAGAGCTTCCTGTTCAAACTCTGCACTGAGAGTTTTTATTAATTCATCACCTACTATTTCATTTGCAAAGATAATTCCCTGGCCAACCTTCCTTTCTACCCTATATAACATCTAGTGATAAGAGTCTTTCTATAATTGAATATGGAAAGAAATATTTTTTATACAAGTCATTGTAATAAAACATTGTTAAGCTATTCTTAAATATAAAATTTCTGGTCTCTGGTGAGTCTGGGAATGAGCAGTTTAGTTGTGGCTTATATTACACCAAAAGGAGTAAATGCACTCTATCCTGTAGCCTTTTATTCTTTTTGGCTCAGTGAAATTCTGAAAATCAAAGCAAGGTATTTTAAAGCAATATGCTTCTATGCTAGTAATCAAAGAAAGATCGGAATTACAGTGATGGAAGTCACTTTCATTTTATTTTCTAATACTTTGACTTAAGAGCTTGAATCTCCTGTGCGGATGGATTAAATTTAACAAATATCTTGAAATTGACTGTTTAGTCCTTTGATTTTAAGTTTTAAATTTGCTAGAAAGCAGAGACCAATTTCCCCATTCTTTCACTAATTGTTTTGGTAGAGCAGCAATTCGCTCCTTTGTAGACATGTGAAAATCTGCTTGTATTTTGAACTATTTAAAAATTGAACCCAGTTAGTCCTAACCCTTTTTCCACTTTTCTGTTCATTTGTTCAGTACAAAAGATGCATCTTCTCCAGGATGATCTCTGTGGCTGGTTTCTGTGGTACACTACTCCTCTTGCCTTTTTCTAGGAAGTACCTTTCAGGCTTCTCTGTTAAATACCTTCATATACAGTTGGTGACTCACTTGATCTAATAGAAGAGGGAAAAATAGGAAGTTAAAAGGCTGAAGCAGAAACTGGCTCCAGCAGAGACTAAGGGTGGTGAGTGAGTATTTAGGGTGGGTGTGTGCTTAGACATAGGGGCCCTTTTGGAAATTCTGAGCAAAGAATATTTACAATAGGCTTAGGTTATTTTTTGCTTTCCAAGCAAGCAGTATCAGGCTATTGGCTATTCATAGTGTTGTTAGTTGGGTTATTTTAAGCAAATATTTTCACCTTCTCCATGCACTCTGCACTTGTCATTTGTCAAATGGGGGTAATGTCTCCCTTACCACACTGTTTTGAAGATTGCAATTAGCTAATGGATTTGAAACTATTGTAGCAAGTTAACATTTTTCTATAAGAGCAAGGCATTCAATATAATTTTCAAGGCCTCTGTGCTGTTCTAATGGGTGGGAGGGGAGTCTTCTTGGGCACCTTGCTAGGCGATGATCAGTGGCAGTTTCCCATGGAGATTACAGTGCGCAGTCATTCAGGTAACAGAGAGTCACACTGGCCTCAATCTAGAACCCGGGACCACAACACTATATGTAAGTTTATTATTTCTTTGTTTTGTTTTCTCTTGACCTCAGACCATTTGTGCATATGGTTTATATTCTTGCAAATGGTGGAGAAAAAGATGTCATATAATTAAAAATAAAGTATCAGCCTTCATCCTAAACCACCACTTCCTATTCCTCCTCCCTTTTACTGCCTTTTTTGAAATGATATTTCTTCCATATAATTAAACTTATGAAAATGTTCTTAATATAGCATGAAGGCCCAGGTTCAACAATCACAGAAAAGCACTGTGTTAAAGTGTTTTTGGCAGCCAGTTACAAACACAGAGAAACCTTGATGAAAACAGGTTATTATACGATCAGAACTCATAAGTTTACTGAGGACCCAGTTCTCCTTTATCTTCCTACTCTCTCTGCTGTCTCACCACTGCCTTGGCTTATGTGAAAGAAAACCAGAGGTGGAAATAAAGAGGTCAAAGCAGGTTTTAATCAGGTGCTATAAATAAAGATTGGGAGAAAGATCTCAGTATAGAACTTGGGTAAAGTCTGAATTCAACCAGGAAAATGGGAATTCACCGCCAGTGAGCAGGATGGGATTGATAGGTGGAAAATTACTAAGAAGTAAGGACAGTAACTGTTCTAATAGGATTTTTGGTGAAGGCAAGATACAGTGTACAGACAGTTACTACCGGGGGCGGGGGGTGGTGGATACTGATCATCTGTCACGGGTGGTGGATTCTGACTAAACTGATTTAGCAAAATTCTTGCTAAAACTGGACTCCAAAGATTAAGACAGAAACTCAAGTTGGGCCTCATAAAGTAGAGGAGTTCTACCCAAAGCCAATAACCTCCAGGGGGAAAGTGAGCTACTTTCTCTTCCTTGAGTATTGATTTTATAAATGAAAAACTTCTAGAAGCTCCAACCTGACTTCTCTCATATCTCAGTGGCTAGGCTGGTCATGTGACCATTCCAAACCAATAACAGAAACGAGAATGGGGTTACCACGACTGAGACACAGCACCTTGCTAAATCAACCACAGTGACTGCCACTAGAAACGTGACTTTTTTAAAACTTCGAATTAGAAATATTGTAACGTTTTTACACTAGGTTCAAAATTCTCTATTGATTGTTAGGTTTAGTAAAACTCTGTAATTACATGCACAATGATTATGCAAATGCAGATATAACACAACTGATAATTGGCGCCTGTCCTTATAGCATCCATTTGTAAGCTGAGTGGGCTAAATTCTTGTTTTTGAGGAATGGGGAGGGGTTTAAATGTAGAGAAGGGTAAGATACAGAAGTTACTCAGGAGATATTCAGGAACTTCTGAGGAAGTGGAGGCAGAAAACCAATTCCCATAATCTCAATTTTCTTTCTACTCACCTTCTTTGATGAAATGTGTGCCAACCCACCAGGATATTTCTGAACTCTCTGCCATTCTTCTGTCAATTCTAGCTCAAGAAAAGCTCAAAACTATCTTCACTTAAGTTTAAGGTAGGTCAGAGAACCACAGCTAACTGGTGATGAAAGCTAGCTAACCAAGATGAGTTTGGAATGTGCCGCCAGATTCTCAGGAAATCCAGTAGACTGGGTAAGCAGAGTAGTAACCACACCTTGCTATTTCGTTGACCTCACAATAATGCAAAATGCATTTTCCTTGACTGAACATTTAGATTTCATTCATTGTGCTATGTCAATGTTTTATTGCATTTAGTCTTCATATTGGTAATGTGGTACAGTGCAGAGAAGATATAGTAAATCATAGTTATTTTCCTTCACCTGGGGTATTATTGATTCCTCTTGTCTTAGAGATTCTAAACTGGGTGAAAAAAAAAACAGAATAGAACAAAGGAGAGAATGCACAGCACCCCACAAAAGTATAGAAGTTATGAGACATTGTCCTGGGAAAATTCTCAAAGGCAAAAAGAGGCTTTTAGACATTACTGCCAAATAATCACAGTAAGAAAGAAACTATAACTGACCATGTCTAATACACTGAAAGTAAAAACAAATTTTTTTTTCTACCAAGCAATGAAAATGTATTGCAGTGTTGTATCAGTCAGGATTCTTCAGAGCAACAGAATCAATAGGGCACACAGTGATGTCTGGAGAGAGATGACCAGTGAGCGACTGGTTCACACAATTATGAGCTGAGAACTTTCACAATCTGCTGGAAACCAGGGGAGCCAGTAGTGTAGCTCAACCCAAGCCAAAGGCCTGAGAACCAGAGATTCAGTCTGAGTCTGAAGGCCCAGGGACTAGGAACACTGATGTCTGAGGGCAAGAGAAGATGGATTTTTTTCAAGTGAAAAAAGAGAATCTGAATTCACTCTTCTGCTTTTCTGTTCTTTCTAGGCTCTTGATGGGTAGAATATTTCACACTCACATTGGTGAGGTTGATCTTCTTTATTTAGTCCTCTGCCTCAAATGTTAGCCTCTTCTGAAAACACCTCATAGACCCATCCAGAAATAATGTTCTGTGAGCTATCTAGGCAACTTTTTGCCAACCACATGGACACATAAAAGTAAGAAGTATGGATCTAAATAAACTAGACTGTCCAGACAGTGAAGCAAAATGTAACTGGGTAGCAATGACATGAATTAATGTATCATAATGAGTTTATTTGAGACAAAAATGTTCTTTTCCACATATTTATTTTCAATGTCAGTGAAATATATGACTTTTATATTATTGCAGAACAAATAGAATAGAACTTATGGTATATAATTTTTGTAACTGATTTCATGTTTGTTCGATATCTTAGGGCTTTAAAACAATTCTTTTAAAATCATTGTGAGCCAGGCATGGAATAACACTACTTGATTATATTAGCACTTCTAAATTTAACCTTTTAAAAAACTCACAGTTTTTCCAAAACCAAATATGAAAACAATAGCAATAACAAACTGCCTACTGGCAACTATCTTTGATGAATGTATTGATGGAAGTGCTCTTCAAAATACTAGTAAACCAAATCCAACAGCACGTTAAAAATGACTGTTCACCAAGATCTAGTGGGACTCATCCAAGGGATACAAGGATGGTTCAATATACACAAGTCAAAGAAGGTAATACACTATACCAACAGAACAAAGGACAAAGCTATATGTTTTCTCAGTAGATTCAGAAAAACCATATGATAAAATTTAACATCCCTCGATAAAAATGCTGCACAAATTAGATGCAGAAGGGGCATATCTCAACATAATGTAGGTCATTTATAGTAAACTAATAGCTAATGTCATACTGACTGGGGAAAAGCGGAAGGTTTTCTCTCCAAGATCTGGAACAAGGTAAGGATTCTCCCTTCCTCACTTTTATTTAATGTAGTTCTACAAGTCTAGCTAGAGCAGTGAGGTGAGAAAGAAATACAGGGCTTCCAGACAGCAAAAGAAAGTCAGATTGTTGTTGTTTGCAGATGACATTTTATATAGATAAAACCTCAAAGATCCCACCAAAAAAAAAAAAAAAAAAACTGTAGGAACTGATACATAAATTCAGCAAAGCTGAAGGATACAAAATTAACTTATAAAAATCAGTAGCATTACTAGATGCTAATAATAACGTTAAATTGGAAAAAAATCCCTTTTATAATGGCTAAAAAACCTTTACCACAAAAGTGAAAGATCACTACAATGAAAATGATAAAACAGTAATAAAAAACATTGAAGAAAGCAAAAAAGTGGAAAGAGCTCTGGATTGGAAGAATCAATATTATTAAAATGTCCACACTCTCTATAGCTATCCATAGGTTCAGTGCAATTCCTATAACAATACCAAAGACATTCTTTACAGAGATAGAACAAGCAAGCACCAACAAACTAACCATCTGAAAACCCCAAATAACCAATAAATAATAAACAAAAAAACCTAACCTGGGAGAACCTGTTCAACCAAAGCCAACCCCAGCAAAAGAACAAAGCAGGAAGCACTGCACTACCTGACTTCAGAACAAATTACCTCTTTTGGCAGAGTTGTTCAGATAAAAAAGGACATTTTTGCATAAAGTCTCTCCCTGTGTGGGAACAAGGGAAGTGGGAGAGATTGTACACATGAGGCCATTTTTTCCCCTCAAAACCTTGTTTTATGTCACTTTGTTCTACAAACTTTTTTAAAATTTATTTTTCTATTCATATATATTTGTCATACATACTGATCGCATTCACCATAGGGAACATGTGCCTGTACATAACATATCTTAATTCACTGTGATGCTTTGAACTCTTTCAGGAAGATCCCTAGAAAGGGAGCAGCTAGGCCAAATGGAATGTCTAGTTTTAGTTTTTTGAGGACTCTGAGACATTTTTTAAAAGGTCTGCTAGCATATCATTCTTTCTTTGGAATATCATTTTCTGAGCCACCAAAATCAGTAGCGTAACCAAATATGAAGTTAAATCCAAATGGGAATTCAGAAAATAGTATATTTATAGACTAGACAATATATAGAAAAATATATCTCATACTATGAGAAAACATACATATACATATACTGTATTTTCTATCTAGACTATATGCTATGCTAGAAATTAGGGTATATCATGTATCAATAACATAAAAAAGTTGATATATTTGAGTAAAATATAATACATAAATCCCCCAAACTTGGAAAAGCCAGTGGAGATTTGAAACATGCCGCTCCTGGACAGATTAAACTGCCTCTGGATTTTTAGGGATTTGCAGAGTTTGCTGAAGCTGGGCAAGAGTTGTGATTAGTAGTCACATGAGGACCAGTAAATAGCAAGTAAGAAGTGGAGCTCTGGCTTAGTAAATACATGTTCCCTTGAGTGCACAGAAGGAAGAAAGACGTGAATAGAAAGAAGGACGAGAAAGGGACCACAGTGTATCAGGGAGGGTGCAAGAGAGGAAATACTTCTCTTTTCACTCATCGTTAGGCTTACAGCTAAGACTCTTATAAAAAAGATACATTAGCAAGAGAAGAACAACAAATTTGTTAACATAGCTTTTATGTGACCCAAAGCTTTCAGAAGTGAAATCCTAAGGAACAGGGAAAAATTCCTTTTTTGCTAACTTGATGAGGAAATAGGGTCTGGCAAACCGAGGTGTAGCCTAATGGTAACAAACTGGGACAACTCAACAAGATCCACTTGTTCAGATTCTTCTCCATGTGTCCCAAAGCGATATGTTTTTCCTCTGGAAGGCAAGTGAGGAGCTTACGACCTCCTTAAGAAGGAGGTGAGATAATTCTTCTATGGCCCATCTCAGGATGGGAGGAAGTCATAGAGCCCTTTCTGCTTCTGCCCTTTCATCAAATGCCAAGGTGCCATAATTTAGGGTACTGTGCCTTTAACGCCCCAGAGGGGTATAGTTAGGGATGTTCTAACAGGAACAGCATTGGCCTACCTGGGCGTTCAGTCACTCTGCGACAAATAGATGGAATGTTCACATTGCCAGAATTCACTCTTCCGTACATACCTGATTCTTAATTCCCAGAATTAATAGCATTTCCTCTTACTGTTCAGCAGTTAGTTTCTATGAGTCTAAAGTGTGTAATAAGTTAATTTTTACTGAGGTACAGTGTATTTTCTTAGCACCATAAGTATAATAATGTGCACAGCTTCTGCTGTATTCTGAAAGGAGTGGGAACCAATGAGAACTGTGGGAAACTCTTAACCCAGGGAAAGAAGAGTCCAAATGCAGTTCACATAAAAATAATACAAACTAATACTTTTGCCTTCATTTGCAGCCCTTTCCCATCTTTCAGGTCATTTGAAGTAGTAGTTAGAGACATGTCATTTCACACAAGACCTTGTGATTTTTTTTTCAGGCACAGAAGAAAAAATTCTTTAGAGATGCTTGCTCAGTGTACACTGAAGAACTGAGTTCACAGTATAGCTGATAGTTAGTGGAAATGAAATAATCTGTACTGACACATTTGGAAGCTTCACATCTTTTTCCACTTAACATGCTAACGTGATAATTGCCAGACTGATGATTTTTCCAGTGACACATCTCCCTTTGTCAATATTTAGACCTGTGTATAGAAAGCTTATCTAACACACCTGGCTAATTTTCACTTCATTTAAAAATAAACGAAACATGTTTAGCTTGCTGGGTTAGGACAAAGAGAGAAGAGGAGGGTGGAGAAATTTTGGAAATATTTTTTTCTCAAAATACTTCATAATAATAAAGAAGCTGATATAAAAATTAATTTTCTTCATCACCTATATTTGATCAGATTTAAAATCCTAGCTGAAGAAGGTGTGAAGAGCATCTTCAGGATTTCAGGCTTATTACTGACTTTATTTATTTCATATTTTCTTTGGAAAGTAGCAGGTTTTGTTTTGCATGTGGATTTCATTGGCAGCAACTGGAGCTACCCCTGAGGCGCCTGCCAGGCTAATAAGCTGGTCAGTACTGAGGATCAGAAATGCTCCTTTTCAAAAACCTGCAAGAATGGAGATCTGAAACAGCTTGCCAATTGGTTTTTCATCATCTTGCATTTTTTAGGGGGGGTGTTGATGTTCCTAGTACTCTCTCCTTCTCATAAATATAACTGCTGCTTAAAACATTAGCTTGGCTTTCTGTTGAAAGATTCATGCTGATAGTAACTAGGTTAACTGTGTCACTAGGTTTTTCTAGTTTCAAGAGAAAGCTTCAGAAATGTAGAAATGAAGTTCCCTTCCTTTTTTTCCCCTATCACTAACAACATTCCAGCCTTCTAATTTCCTGCCCTGTTGTACCGGCGTTTATTATCTTTGTGTTACAGCTTGGTCATTCTGTTGGAGTTGCTATCCTTCTTATTGTCTTGTTTTATTTTTATGTTTTAAAATTTATTTTAAAAACAAAAGAAGGAAAACATTAACAGACAGATACCCATCTGTAAAATAGCAAAAGAACAATACAAGCAATAAAGACTTACAGACAAAGTAGTAAGAAATTATCAATGGCTGTTGTATTACATATTGATATCTTCAAAGTGGTTCCTCAGAACAAATAGAGACATGCAAGATTGATCAAATGATTAATCACTAACTGTTCCTTTCAGTAAAGCAATAGAAGTCAGTGGTTCAACTTTGTTAGCTATCCTGTATATACATACATACATAATTTCCCTTCCTTTCTTCTCTCTTTTCCCTCACCCAGTTGCTCTTCACTTTTGAGCATGTTCCTTTCATTTCACAATGTCTGCCCTACGTCTTAACTTTTATTCACTCCTTCAGGTTCTTACACGAGTGAGAAAATACGTTGCTTACACATGGAGGTCTTGTTTATTTCTCTTATGAATATGGTCTCTAGCTGTCACCATTTGTCTGTAAAAGCCTCGAGTTTATCTTTCTTTATAGCTGAGTAATACTCCATTATATAGAAGTACACCAATTTTTTTATCCATTCCTCTGTGGAGGGACATTTGGGTTGCTTCCACAATGTAGCAATTACAAATTGCACGCTGTAAACATGGGTGCACATATGTCGCTGTGATATGGGCCCAAATGCGAACTATGGTGTTAGCAGCTCCTGGGCCTTCTGAGTGAGGACCTCTGTCTGCACTGGACACACAGAGGGTGGAGACTCAGTCTTATTGTCTTGTGTTCTTGCTGAAAATGACAATAAATATGACACAACTAAAGCTAGCGTGTAAGCCAAAGGCAAACTAGAACACTATCACAAGAATCCCATACCGCATCATGGATTTTACTCGCAAGTATTTAGAATGAAAAGCATTCTTAAGGTATATTGACTCCAGTTGCGCAATCGGTTAGCGCGCGGTACTTACATAAGGTATATTGAAATCTTTCCTTCTGTGTCTTTCTGGATTCGGTTATAAAATAAAGCTCATCCTCTTTCTCTTCACTTGACTGTAAATTGAACAAGGTAACTAAAAACCTCTGAAGATTTGGAGTAGTACCCCAAGAAATAATTAAATATTACCATTTTTGCTCAGCCAATGCATAAGATATTCCAAAACCAATGTTGTAAGTTATAAAATTGGAGTTGTACTTTATAACTGGGTGGCTAACTTTCAACAGTTATTTTAGGGAATCACCTACAAAAACTGATCAATAAATGTAACCTCGAAAGCAGAGGCAAATAATTGAAGTTAGCTTAGAGAATGGAGACTATGTGGTAAAATGTCACAAGTTTACCACTATGTGGTAAAAGGTAATTGTGTGATTTGGCATATCTCATAAGAAGTGATTCTCTAAAACTCTACCTGCAAATGATTAAAATTAGTTTGCACTTTGAAGCAACAGTTCTGATACTTCAGTTAACTTCCTGGGCTTATCTGTTTGGTAGAAATAAAATCCCAAGCATTTTAATGAGTGAGACGTGGTTTTCCACCCATTTTTGTGGCAAAACAAAACAAGACTGGCAATAAAACCGCAACTGTGGACACTTTAGAATAGATTGTTTTACTGAAAAATGACAGGTCAATTAATTAAAAAAGAATTAAAATGAAGTAATATAAGATTTTTTTAGAAATGAATAGTGAGTGAAAGGAATGGGACAGTTTGAATAATTAAATTATGAGCCGTAGAATATTTTTCAAGCTCTTCTAGGATATGCTGGTGTTCTTTCTTCAGAAGTGATCAGTCTTCCTGCAGGCAGAACTATGTGGGAACCCAAATTATCCAAAGAAAGTTTCTTAGTGGGCAGGATATCAAATAAACAGAATGAAAGTTAATGTTTAATGGCACTGGAAAGACAGCCTGAATCACCCTTCTTTGCGGAGGACTGGCTTTATCAGTAGGACCATCATACCTGAGGACCTTTGACGATCTGTCTTGAGAAAATACTTAGAAAGGCTGTGTTGGCTGCTTGGTGCTACTTTCTAGTGTTTTTGTTTGCTTTCCCTTTCCCCTTTCCCACAGGTTCTTTGGTTTAGATGAGTTGCATCATTTAATCAACGTGTAAGTATGCTATCACAGCATTAGGGTTCACGCTACGTGTTTACAGTATATTTTGGCCTCGTTCATGCTCATCTTACAATTTAACTCTGGTTATTTAACTACATGTTTCATTATCACCTGGAGATCTTTCAATGCAGATTCCCAGGCTCTCCATAAATATTCATTTTCAGTGGATCAGGGATGGTGTCTGGGGCAGATGAGTCTGTGGTAGGAGACACTGTTTTAACACTGTCAAAAGTATTGTTAGAGGACAGTTTAGATTTAAATTTTGAATATATGATAAAAAATACCACCTGACCTAAAATCTGCTTCATTTCTCACCCCTTAAGAGGTAAGTGCGGTCCACTGAGATGCAGCTCATAAAATGGAATTAGATCTGACACTCGTGGAAAGAGAGGGGAGTGAATACGTGGGTGGGAGTAATAACTGTAGCACCGTTACAAGAAAGGTCAGCCAGGCAGGTAGGAGTCTCTTGTCAGAGAGGACCCCTGACTTCCTAGAACAGGCTTGATTTAGCCCTAACTTTGCTCAGTCATTATCTGGGAGCAGCCTGTGGAAGTTGGCCTTGGCACAAATACAATAGTAGATCCAGAAGGACTGAAGCTGGGCCCACTAGTCAGGTATGAGCTCTAAAATGGCAGAGCTGAGTGTCGCAACTTCTGAATGCTGCATGTTGTTACTAGTTTCTTCTCAATATTTTTTAGGTATCATTTTATATACATAGGCAAATACAAGGATATTCCAACATTTCCTTTGTTTTCTATAAAAGTTAGTATTTTAATGAAGTTTTATTTTAATTTTTGCTCAGTTTTTGACACTTGCCTTTTTCATCCAAATTTTGGGAGATCTTTATTAGTATATCTACAATTTTCTCATTTATTTATTTTAACTGGTCTTTGAAGAAATTTTGTATTATTTCTTCTTTCTTTTTTTTCCTTCCTTCCTTCCTTCTTTCTTTCCTTTTTCCTTCCTTCCTTCTTTCTTTCTTTCTTTCTTTCTTTCCTTCTTTCTTCCTTCCAGGCAAAGTTTCTCTATTTGCAGTTCAAGCTGGCCTTAAACTCACTATGTCACCCAGGCCTGCCTTGAACTCACGCGGTCTTCTTGCCTCAACCTCAGAATGCTGGGATTACAGGTGTGCACTACCAGGTCTGGCTCCCTGATGAAAATTTAAGTTGTTTCTATTGTAAACAATACTTCTATGATTAAACTTGTGCAGACATCCGTTGGCACTGTACAGATATGTACAGAAATGTGTCTGCGAGGTAGAGCCTCGGAAGGAATTCCTGCAGCAGAGAATGGGAGTCACTGTGACAGGTGCGACACTGTCAGCGTGCTCTGCATAGAGCACGAAGCCCATCAGTAGAGTTCTACCTGTTGGTGCTCCCGATGGGGGAGAGAGCCTCTTTCTCCAGCATGGCCAAGTGAATGTTATTAAAGATCTTCATTTTTTCAATGTAAGTGAAAAATTATAGCCAGGGGTTTAGTTTTCATTTATCTTTTTTAAAAGGTAAGTTTGCCTTTTTCTTTGAGATGGCTATTCTCATGCTTTGCCTGCTTTTCTATTAGGTTGTCTTTTACATATTGATTTATGACTATTTAAAAAGTGTAAGGGACATTAGCTGTTTATTCTTATTAGCTATAAGATGAAACTTTCCCAAATTTTTTTGTTTAGTTTGCATGTGGTAGGTTTTGTATGTGGGAGGAAAATTCTTTTTCTCTCTTACATTACTCATATATTTTTAAAAAGTGCTTAAATTTGCCCATCTTTGGGAAGGAATTTCTGCATTTTGAGTCATGTTAGTAAGGCTTTCTTCATTCTCAAGATATAAAGCGATTCTCTTAGGTTTTCTTCTGCTGTGTATATGATTTCATCTTCAATCTATTTGGTTAAAAGTGTGAGGTATGGATCTAACATAATTTCACCTTCCCTAGCATTACCCTAGCTATATTTATTTTACCCACAGTCTTGAGGTATTGTTCAGTTATATTTTGTTATGTTAATTCCTTCATATACCTGAGTCTGTTTTATCAGTCCTATTGGTATACCTGTTTATTCATGTACTGGTATCATATTTTTTAGTTTGAAGCTTTTAATATATTTTATATTTGGTATGATTAATCCTCCTTCATAATTCTTCCCTTTCATTGATTTACTGAGTATTATTATGTGTTTTTTCTAAATGAAGTTTAGAAGTTTTTAAAAACTTGAACAAAGAAAAACTTGATGTTCTGTTGGGATTCTTAAAAATTAATAAGTTAACTTGTGAAGAATGATAACTTTATTACATTAAATCTTTGTGTTAATGAATCTGATGTAATCTTCATATTACTTGAGAATTTTATCTCTCTTTTCTAAGCTCTTGAAACTGCAATTCCCAAGCATTAAACATTACCATTGTAACATACTAAAATATAATTTTCAGAAAGACCTTCATGTCACAACCTTCATGGACACATACAATGAATATATCAAATATTTTGTTAATGTTATATTAATGAGGGAGCCAGTAAGATGTTATATTTGTGAAGCTACCTGTCAAAAGTTTAATGGATTTCTGGGTTGATACACACGAAAATAGTTCATGTCCAACAGGAGTTTAAATCTTTGTGGTCATATCTGTTCCACTGACAAATTATTTGCATATTTACTGAACAAAACACCTACATGTATGTCAACCTTTGCTACTAGAAAATTGGGAAATAACCTCTCCTCATCCTCTCCCTCTTTCTCCCCTGCTCCTGCCCTCCTTCTCCTCCTCTTTCTCCTCTTCCTCCTCTTCCTTTTCCTTCTCTTTCTCCTTCTTTTCAGTGCTGGAGATTGAACCTAAGGCCTTTGTACTGAGCTATGTCTCCAGCCCTTTTAAAACTTTTTAAAAAAATTCTGTGACAGGATCTCACTAAAGTACTGTTTTAGTTACTTTTCTTGTTGCTGAGACCAAATGCTCAACACCCAAATTAAAGGAGGAAACATTTATTGGGCTTACAGTTTTTAGAGGCTCCTGTTCATCATTGGCTGTGTCCAGTGTAAAGTAGCATGGCAGAGTGGCAGGACAGAGGAGAAACAGTTAATGGTAGGAAGAAGGAGAAGTCAGCAAGGCAGCAGGCTATAAGTCACAAGTGACGACCATCTTCCTGTCCCTTATAGTTTATCCGGTTTACCCCTCCATAGGGCAGACAGCACTCAAACTCAGGGCAGGGTGCCCATAATCCTTCCCCAAACTATGCCAAACCAATCAGTGGACTAATGTGGTAATCAAACACCCTTGGCCCTAGCATCACATTCTCTATATCCAACCACCCCTGAGAAGCCCCATCTATGATCACATGAGGCTTTGAGGGGACATCTAGAAACAAACCACAATCGTTGCTAAATTGCCCAGACTGGGATTAAACTTGGAATCATCCTACCTCAGCCTCCCAGAGTGCTGGGATTATAGGCTAAAGAGGTAATTTTTTGATATGACCAAGCAATTTGTGTTTGGTAAGTGTCAACTCAGGTTTGCTCTCTTTATCAATAGCAAAACCAAGCAGAGATTTTTTTGTACCATTTATTGGTAACCAAGCATATGGTGGATCAAATCCTTTTGTAATCTCAATCAGTATATTTGTAAGTAAGCATTTAACAAAAAATTCTTTCAAAATAAACAATATTTTGGCATTTTGTAGCAATGAAAGAAATGAATAACTCATAGAGAAACACATGTTCTTACTTAGTTTCAGTTCACATCATATTAAACATTTTAGACTCATCAGAAAAATATAGTGCATGTGTATTGTATACCTTGATCTTTAGAACTCATTGTCTTTATGTTACACAGGCTCATGGATGCAGTTACAGCATTATACCGTCTCTGATATTTGATAGGCTTTGCAAAAAAGAGCTGGTAGTTAACAAAACCTCTATTATTTGTACCCTATAATTACACTGAAGGCATGGACCGTCTTTTTGGAGAGGAAGGGTGAGTATGTGTGGTCCTTACACAGCTCCCTCCCTGATTTGGTCACACTGAGCAGTGTTTGAAGGGGAGCCAAGCATGTTCTGGAGAAAGCAGGCAGCTCTTGAAAATAGCCTACCAATTCTTATGGGAATTTCTTTTATTCTCTTAAAAGATCAGCATTCACAGGTGCCCATCAGTGCAGGGCACAATTGATGAAGGCCTTCCTGCTCTCCTGAGGCTATCTGAGGGTTCCCATACCACAGTTTTACTTTTCATTTTGCTGAGGAACACACCTTGAAATCATTAAAATTGTCTTCTGCTATCAATTGGCAACTCTACATACATGAAGTTTTATTTTTCATCATTCATATTATAGCAACATGACAAAAATCATATAGATAACAATGGGGAAAAGGCATTTTTTAATTATATTGTTATTTTGGAGTCTATAAATTTTACATTAAAATTCATACTAGAGATAAAAGTCCACTACCACATAGTCTTATCTATTTCAAGTAGATACTGAATAAATTTTAGGGTTAAATTCCTAACTGCAATTAACTCCTGTGGTTAGTATCCATCCCACCGCCTGAGTTACGGACTGAACTGTGTCTTTCCCAAATTCACATATTGAAATCCTAACCCCCAGCGTCACTGTATTTGGAGACCAGGATTGTAAGGAGGTAACAAAAGTTAAATGAGGTCATAAGGGTGGGACTTAACTCAATGAACTAGTGTCATCATCAAAGAGAGACAGAAACCTGAAGGCATTCTTGCTTATTCTTCCTCATTCATCCTTCCTCTCTCTTCTCTTTCTCCACAGAAAAAATGCTCTGTGGTCACACAGGGAGAAGATAGCTGTCTGCAAGATAGGAAGAGAAGGCTCATTGGAAACCAATCCTGATGGTACCTTGATCTTGAACTTCCAACCATCACAACTGTGAGAAAAGAAATCTCTGTTGTTTAAGCCACTTAGACTCTATAATGTATTATGGTGCCCCAAGAAGAACAATATATCTTTTATAGGTTGCTTTTCCTTGCAATGATTATTATCACATGGTGTGTGTGTGCATTTGTGTATGGTAAGTATACACACACACACACACACACACACACACACACAATTACATTTACCATATGAACAACCTAGCTCTTCCCTTCCTCTTGCCTTTCTTCTCCTCCCTTTCCTTCTCCTCTCCTCTCTCCACTCATTTCTCTTATGAGATTGTGCGGTCTTTGAGGGCAGGTACCTGTCATGATTGTGTTCCCCCAGGAATAGGTTTTACCACAGGTATTCAGATACAGGGGACACCTGCAGAGGAGGAGGAAAGCAAGGTGGCCAGCAAAGAATGTGGTATTAACCAGGTACTAGTGCGGGCAGCTGGAGCCTAATCCTGCAGTGAGACTCTGGGAAAGGCATAAAGCCCATGTGAAAATTACCCCTCTGGAGGGGAGGTGGAGGTGGGAAGTTCTTCAGGAACGCCTGAGAGTCCTTAGGCTAGCACTATAGGCAACTTGACCCTGCATAATTCTGAAAATGTCATCAGTATAAGGATGCTGATGCCGGCAGCTGAAAGTCTGCTGTTGAAATAAGAGTATCTCTAGGAACACGCTGGAGCCCTAAAGGCGTCTGCTACAGTCCTCATTCATCTCTCTGTGTCTCAGACACCAATTGTGCAGGGATAAGTTTATTGACACAGTATAAAGTATTGGGTCTTTTATGGCTTTCAAGTTATCAGGAAATATAGCTTTGTTATTCATCTATATTTGTAAAAAGTGGAGCTTTATTATCGAAGGGCAGTGGAAAGAGACCTTAAACACTCACCTGAAATTCATTTAAAATTATTTCTTGTTGTATTTTTATGTGTACCTGCAAGCTGTATCTGTTATCTCCAGCTGCCCGCGTGACAGGTGAGGTGTGCTAACCTTCACGTTCATGATGATGGGGTCCGACTTCTGGGCTGTGGCCCTGGTTTGACCTCCCACGTAAGCACTGATGTTTTCTCTTGAGGTCAGTACTGGCGTTGTTTCAACCCTGGATGTTATTCAGTATGGGGTTTTACAAAAAACTCCACCTCCTTTTATTTATTTTTTCTTGGATGAAGCTTTTAAAGAGTGTTAATCTATAGATCCTCCTTCTCCATAATTACACTTGCCAGAGGAGTAGGAGTGAAACAATTAAATTCCCCATAGGTGTTGAGCGTAATAATTCCTCATGAATCAGAAGATTAAGCATGGCAACAATACATGGAACAAGATGGTCTAAGCTGTTTTTCCTGCAGAACAGCAAATAGTTGCAAATCAAAAAGCAGTTCTCCTTAATTACCACTGTATGAAGCGGTGGGCTAAAAGCAGGCTCATTTGGTAATGTTTTCTGTGTGGCTACAGTATGTACACACAGCGCAGGCCTTTATGCACTGTCTAATAGACAATATTATATACTAGGGTATTGCCAGCATTCATTTATGTGGAGATACAACTGGTACACTCAGGACACTTGCCTCCAAGCTGTGTGTGCACTGAACTGAAGGAACAGTTTTGCTTGCTCAAGCCAGGCAAGACTATTTATACTTAAACACACTCTTCACAACTTACAACATGCTGTGCTAGGTGACAGTCGGTGAGCAGGACAGGCGGCAGTCATGGGCTGTGATCTCAGGGAGTCCTGCAAGCTGTAGCTTGTAGTGAGCTTCATCAAATTGACACATGTGCTCTCTCTTTCTTTACCCTAGAATCAGCAACCCTGCTGATCTGGAAACCTTCAGGGATGCAAACTCCTGTAGCAGGAATCAAAGAAGTGGTGTAAGAAAGTGCATAGCAGGGCTGTAGTCTTTTATCCCCTTTCTTCACTCCCTGAGTTAGGCCTACTTGTTTATTGAAATTGGTCAAACAGTTTAATTAGCATTCCATGTTTGTTATTTCTTTAATCAAGATTTCAAACAGAACAAGGCAACAAGCCAGGCCAGTAATGAGTCTCCTCCACCTACTCTTACATTAAATACTTGCTGAGATTCCCATTGGTTTCCCAGGGACATCGCATCACTGATGTACTTTCACTTATCATCAGGGTTATTGGGCCCTGCTCATAAACACATACTAATTGGCAGGAGGCAGTGGATATATTTATGTAAATTTATAGTTATATATAGGTATATATCAAACGTGTTTTTAAAAAGTGAGAAGAGTTGAGTGTTTTCTGAGGAGTTTGTGAGATTCTGAGGACCATCTATGGAGAGAAATGATTCACACATGATTCACTGACTCATGTTTGACAACCCTTATATTAACCTTCCTGCTTTTATAAAGTTCACTTGAGAAACAATGAACAAGGCTTCCTAAATTAAAAAATTTTTTGAAAAAAAATGCTCAAGTTTTCTTTATTTGGGTTCCCATAACAAGTTGAGGTGTGTAGAAGACACGTCAAAGGTCAGGCAAATGGATTTTACTTTGTTTCATCTAAAATATTGCCTTATATTTAGCTGCAAATGTCGATAACTTAGGCGATATTAAAGGAATTATGCAAATCCTAATCGCAGTTTTCCTTCTAGCTTTTTTTTTTTTACATTCAGACTAATTGTACTAATTATTTGAAAACCCTTTCAAATCCCACACTTAATAAAAGGAAATTTTATGCAAACAGTGAAAGAGAATTTCAAAGCAATAAGAGAGGGTGATGCTGGTTTGCCTTCAGGCACTAGTCAAACTAGCAAAGTGTGTATTTCTGACTTCCCTACTTTCAGTGTCATGGTCCACTGAGGTCCTGGCAGCTCTAAAAAGAGTATCAAAGGGATACTCTTTTAGAGTATCCCTTTTTTAGATTCCACATATAAATGAGATCATGTGGTAGGCCATAGGTTTGTATAATTACTATGCTAAAAAAAATACAGTCAAAATTAAAAAAAAATAGTAAAGGGAATGAAGATCTGTTCTTTCCAATGTGCTTGAGATACAGGCTCTGAAGGAGAAAAGGTCATGTTCCCCCGATGCCATATGTGGCTTCCACAGGGTTGTAGGTATACTAGGGAAAATAGAATAGTACTTAACAGGGTTAAAGAAACCATTGTTGGATTTCTTGCAACAAAACCTCACCTCTGCACTTTGCTGGCTGTGTGACATCTCTCTAAACCTCAAGTTCCTCACTGTATGATAAAGACAACAGAAGTACTTACCTCATATTATTGCTTGGAGCATTCAGTGTGTTGATACACATGAAAAGAAGCCTTTTCATAATAGAATCTGGCATAAAGCCAGGGCTTCATGCCCTACATTACAAGGGCTATTACTTTCTAAAATGTAAATTAATGCAAGTATCTCAACATGCCCCTGAGCTACTTTTGTGCAGTGAATAGTGTTTGTGTTCACCTCGGTGGCACTGGTGTAGCACAGTAGTCTTCAAGTTAGATAGATGGGCAGGATAGATTTAGTCCATCCAGGGCTATAGGACTACAGGGCAAGTTACTTAAATTATGTGAGTCTGTATTATGTTCATCTGTGGAAGGAAGATAACAGGCCCACTTTAGAGATTCTTGTACAGTTTTAGTACTTTTGTGAGGATGAAATGAGTTTAGGCATAAGAAGCACTCAGTATTAGCACCTTGTTCAGAGTGTCAGCTAGTAGGAACAGGATTTCTCAACATTGGCACTGTGGGAATTGGGGGTCAGATAATTCTTTGTTGTGGGGACTATCTTGTGTATTATAGATCTGTAGTCCTGGCCTCTGTCTACTAGGTGCACATAGATTTCCAGCCAAAATACATCCCAAACATTGCCAAATGTCCCCTGGGAGGGCGTGGAACACTCTCCCTCTGGTTGAGAATCAACACGGTACAATAGTGACTATGAGGTGGGGGGATAGAGAGCATATTCAGAAACAGCAATGTCCACATTACTTTTCTCTTTGACGAAGCCAGCCTTAGGCAGCGGGAAGAGGAAAGGGCGAATGAAATCAAACAAAGTAATTGTTGTGTCCTCTAAGTTCTGGGGATTCATTAGAGGTCTGTAATTGTAGAATTTGGAGGTAGGAGGATGATTTCAGGCTCTTTTACTCCCACTAGTTTTTTTACCATTCACGGGCGCCTCTCAAATCCTTTCGCAGTTCCAGAGAGCAACCCCCGTTAAAGTAATGCCTACAAAATGACATGTATGCCTTTTTTTTTTTCCATCAGCTAACAATGTGAATTTCAGGGGTGAAATTGCTAACTTCACTCTTAAATCTTGGAAGCAGGTAAGGAAATCAAGGTTACATGTGAAGTTTCCCACCTGATTTAATTCATTTTGCTTGTTCTTGTTCATGTTGCTATGGTCTTGGTAGTAATTTATGGCCCGACGGGTCTTTCTGGTTGTTCCAGTTTGATATAGGAGGGAGGATTTAGGGTTAAAATCATGAAAAACAGTAAAATTGATTTATTCATTATCTCAACAAATACTTATTGAGATTTATCATGTTGCAGAAGCTGTCCTGGAGGTGTGGGATATGTCAGGGACTAAAACAGGCAAAACTCCCCTTCTGTGGAAATTAGCTGATCAGTCTGTTAGGTTAGTGACAACCCAATTGAATGTTACTCCTTATAATTTCTGTGCCTATGGATTGAGACCTGGTGAAGTCCTGTTAGTTCCCTTTGTTTCTTCACATCACTTTATTCCTAATTTCCCTCCTCCGTCGCCCTCCTGTCCCTAACTACACCATGGAGGAGAGATGCAACAGGTGAGTGAGACTTAGCTTTTTGTAGTAACTGCTAATCCTCTTGTCAGGTGCAGGCTTTCAAAATGAGAATCATCCTATCTCGATCCAAAGAGATATTCTGTCCTACATTAGGAACGTGGGCCTTGTGCAGTAGGCTCCAGTGTATTTGATGTCTGCAGCTGTCACAGTCACAGTGCTGAGGATTACAAATGCTGGCTGACCTCTTCCCCTTCCCGCCTTTGCTCCCAGCCCCACCAGTGAGGCAGCCTTTGGGTTGCTGTCCTCCTAAGCTTCCTCTGCTCTAGCTACTGTGTGTGCATAAAAAAGTGTTGACAGAGCGAAACACAATCTGTTTAACAGGCCAGACTCTGGGGATAGGAGTCTAGTCATGTTGACACCTTAATCTTGAAGGGGTAGCGCATGTTCTTTGCAGAATGGTTGATTATTTTTGACCAAAATCGTGTCCATTTCTCTGTAGACTGGACGTTGAACGTGAGAATGGAACCTAAAAATGAAAAAGATAATTATGTAACAGGACTTAGTGGCCTCACTAGATCTGGTTGTGGGAACCATTCCTGGGGATTCATTATTGGTGTGCCGAGCAGCCCTGGGCTGCATTTCAAAAGCAACTTAAGGAAACAGACATATTGGGACCCTATGTTTAGGGGTGGGAAAAAAGAGACTAAATAGATGTTTAATTTTATGTTGCTTTCCAGTTCCTTGGATTTTTACTTTGGCCTCTATGTATGCCAATATTTACCCCCTACAGTCTGTAACCTATGTTTGAGAGAGAAATTTGCTTTTTACAAATTCTTATGGAACCCTGGATTAAAAGGCAGTAAGGAAGTTTTTCACTCCAAATTGCCTCTGGCACACTAAACACTGAAATGGATACTAGCTGACTTGGGAAGACTTGCCATGTTGAGCACATAGATTATAGTCTCTAAGTTCCTTTCAAATATTACTTGATCTCACGATCTTAGCATCTACTAATTAACCACATGTTGCCATTTAAACAGCCACTGAACTTGGTCCACAAATAGGCAGTGTTTGGGATTACAACATTTCCTGCACATTTTAATAAAAGGAAAGCAAGTTTAGACAGTCTGTAGAGAAGGGAAATTTCTTTTGAGCTTTATATTTCCATTCTGTGACTCATCTAGTCTTTCTTGCGAATGTTTAAGAAGTCAGGCTTTACTTAGTTAGCTCTTTGGAGCAAAACCAAGAGGTCCAGGCAGATGATAGGCCATCGGGAGTAGAGAGGGAATAAAGGGTCATGTCTCCTGTGGGGAGGGGGCAAGTCAGATTTTCGAGCTAAACAGGAATTTGCCGCAGTAATTACCCTTTATCATTAATGACAGGCAATTGCCATAGCAACTGCCTGCCACCTGTCTCTCACATGTCTGCTCGGTGTGCTCTGAAACAAAACGGGCACACTACAGAGTCAATTATGGAGCCACAAGTCTGAAGGGGGAATAAAACTCTGACGTTAATATTAATAATTTAGCTAGGACCATGCATGGTTCACTGTGCTCATGAAGTACCAACTAGCAATAGAGCTTGAGGATATTTGATATTTAAAAAAACTGTAAAAAATGAAGAGTGACCACCTAGGGTAACATAAGGGTTAAACTCACAGATTTAGAGTCAGAGGAAAGCAGGGTTTGAACCCAAACTTCTCCACTTACTGGCTGGGTGACCCTGGACAAATGGCTTAACCTCCCTAAGCATCATAGGGTCAAACTCGTAGGCTGTTAAAAGGATTAAATTGGATAATGTCTGTAAAGCACTTAGCCCAAGGTGAGCACACTATCAATGGTAGCCATAAACCTTGGCTGACTGGCAGCGGGGTACATGGAGAGCATAGGAGATGCAAGGCATGGATACACTGACTTAGTAAATTAGGTCCTGCTTGGGAAACTCAGCTCTCTAAATCACATGCTCCACAAGCTCCCTACTTTCCTCCACGTATGTATATATATGCACAGCCTTTGAGTGATAAAACTTTGATTACCTCTACGTTTTAGAAATGTGTTCTCAGTACCAAAGAGTTCAGCGGGTCATTTACCCTTTCTAATAACAGTCTATGGAGACAAATCTCGGTGACAGCTGAAATTAGTTTTTCTTTTGAATCTCCTTGATTATGTCTCTAACCTCTTTAGCACGCCTCTTACCCCCTGAGTCTTGGCAGTGTGTGGAGGCCAATTAGAGATGTTAACCACTGTGTGCCTAGAGTGGAGGCATTTTTTTTTGTCGTTAGGGTGCTAAGGACACGCCGGTTTCTTTCTCTTTGACCCATACACTGAAGACAACCTTTAACAACCAGAGCCAGTCTTTAAGTAAGGAGTACACGCCTCGTTCCCTGTTATCTATCATTTAATGTTAAAATATTAGGGTTGGCTCACTCCTCATACACTGCCTATGCATAATCGAAAATTCCCACACATTTCCCCTTCACTAATAATCTCCTGGATACCAGGCTAGACATCGTTCAAGACGCAGGGAACCGGCGGCTCGCCCCCCACACTGCCCGCCCAGCACGTTGAATCCTAGAGCTGCTGTTCTGTGGAACAGCCTGAGCCGCTCTGTTTTCCTGTTTATGCTCACACTGTTTTCTGGGCTCAGGCCCCAGCAGCTCCGCCTGAGTGATGTGATAGCCCAAGGGCCGGTCTCCTCGTCTGCTCTTTGTGTTCTGCTCGTCACTCAGCGAGATTTTAGAAAATGCTAATGCAATCATATTGCTGTCCTTCATGAAGACCTTTTAGTGGGTTTGCTAACCCCCATGATAAAGATCTTTGGGCATCTGCTTCTGCTCACCTCTCTGTTGCTGTGGCTTTTTTTCGGGGATACCACGCTGCATCAAGACTTTCCAGCTTCTTGCTTTGGCCCGGGCTTTCCTATAGTGTAACGCCTTTCACTCTTATTCACCCTTCCTTGCCTTACGCAGGCATTACCTCCTGTTCAGCGATTCTCCATTTCCCTTTCCTCTAAAGACTATGCATTTCTCCCTTGTTACTGTTCTATACCTTGGTAATCATTCCTACGATTTAAAAAAAGACATTTCATGTTTCATTTGTAGACTCCTTATACCTTCCAGTAAGGGCTACTGGCTGTCTCATTGCCTTCGGGTGTCTTTAGGGAGTGATAACAGCCCTGAGTAATATTTTATCGATGTAAAATAAAAATTTAACCCTCGTTAGAGCAGCATGGTATTTAAACATCTGTGCTAATGAGGAAAGCTCATTGGAGTCATGTTTTCTCATCATTCCTGGCTTGTATTTATGGAGTTCACAAAACTGCAGGCTGATAGCACCCTACCTTGAAAAATAAGTACTATGGTTTTCTGCTTCTCAGAACTTAGATTATTTTTATTCCTGATAGCATGAAAAACAATGCTCATATAATGTGAAAAAGTCAGGATATAAATTATATATTCAGAATATCCAGGTTTCGTAAAAATACACATAAAATATACAAAGGCTGGAAGGTAAGACATATAATTTTGATGGTGTTTATTTGTGAGGGGAAGGTATTTTTATGGGTACTTTTTCTTGTATTTTCTGTTATCCCAATTTTTTTTTTACAAGGGCCATGTATTTTATAATCAGAAAAAATTATTCTTACAGTAGTTGAATTTAAGACGGCAGGCTGCAAATCACTATTTGCACTAGATGGCGCCAAACTACAGACAATAGGGGCTCTAACGCCCTGCACACGTTCAGTTTTGAAAAAAAGCCACTTGACATTATTCAGTATTTTTTGGTGTTACACAAAGCTTTCAAAATTTGAAGAATTAGTAAGAAAATGCATATTACATAAGGGTCTGCTCCTTATATAACTCAGGGCTTTTATGGATCCTTTGATTTTATGTAATCTATATTATATTAGCTTCTTAATATAAATACGAGGGGAAAATTGATATCAAGGGTCCTGTTTAAAATTCTTTTTTATTATTATTTGCAGATGTATTTTACATAATAGTTGGAGCTAAAGAAGGCCAGAATTCTGAAATTCCTTTCTGAAATACAGACGCACATATTAACTTAATACGGCTCTCCGCATTGAATGTCTGTCTAGCTTTTCATTTAACGAATAAAAAATCTTGCAGTGCTGAGACGATTTTCAGAACATTTTATTACAAAGCTGTTTATAGTTCATTTTATGCTTAAGAAAGCAAAACAAGGACTTTGTCTTGAAGAAGGAAATAAGTCATGTCTAATCTAACAAAGGGAGCCAAGAAGCATGTTCCTTTAAATGTGTGAACCTATTTACTAGTAAGTTCAAAGCTGGTCCTTTTTCTGATTGGTGTAGTTAACAGCCAAAGTGAGGGGTTTGAGGAAGCTTGTTTCCAATCATTTTAGTTTCAAATAAAAAGGACTGGTCTTTCACAAAGCATTTAAATTAGGAGTGGGCTCCTGGAACGAAATCTAGGTATTGTCTCCTACATTACTGCTCACTACCATGGTGTTTGTTTTTTTAAGACTTGATATGTTATTTTTCCTAAGCTTCACTATGGACAAGAAGGCATAATACAACTGTCTGTAAATAGCAATCTGACTAAATTTCTGTTTTTTTTTTCCTAAATTCTTAAAATTGTTACTTTTCAAAAAAAGAACAAGCTAATTCTTATGCATAATGCTGAGGATTTCTCACTACTGCCTAACTTAAATTTCCTCTCTACCTTTAATTGCTATTGTATCATATTTTTACTGCAAAAACCCAAAAATGACAAAAGTAACTCATAATAATAAGCTTAAGCTTACTTATTGGAAAATAACTACTCGTAATTTTAAAAGATGGAAACCAAAGCAATCCATAATCTTTGTCATTAATCCACATATCTCAGGTGATTTCCAAAATATTTTTTAAAAAGGTGAAGGTAAGTAATATTGGTAATCATATCCCAACTATTATCAATTTGAAGTAAACAACTCTGCATTTCATCAAGGATCTACACCTCTAATAATAAGACAATATTATAATAAGAACTATAAATGTCAACTTACTTTGTTTTGTGTAAAAACTACGCGTTATAAACACTATGTATCTCATGGAAAGGAGAATAACCTCAATATTATGGGATTGTGGTTCCTTCGAGTATTCTTCAGCTATAACTGGATAGTTCTGTGGTTTGTGCCCTAGACACTGTTTCCCTCATTACGCATGTACAGTTTCATCATACAAGCAGTCAGATCTATGTTAGATCTTCGTGCAGTATTGTAATCTGTAATTGCAAGTTAGTTCTGCTGCCCTAGGCAGCTCCTTCAAATTTCTTTACTTGAACCTGTCATATGAAATATTCATCTGAATCTCTCTGATCTGTGACAAGCCTCAAATGTACAGTGTAGAAGCCATTTTTGGATCTCTTTCTCCAGATACCTGAATTTACCTACTTCTTTATAGTACTTTAAAAATGAGTAGCTTCCGTCAGCTACATTCTTGACCTGACCTGATAGGCTCACCCCCTTGACACGTTTTAAAATGCTATCATTCAGTTTCTTTCTTTTCTTTTTTCTTATTTTCAAAGAGAAAAAAAAAGCAATAACAAAATAGCAACAATGAAGACAAAAACAAAACAACACAAAAATAATAAAAATGGTGCAGGATTTGAAAACAAGATGAAAGGACTTAACAATGCTTGTTATACCGCATATTGTTCTCTTCCTTTCCTGTGTCCACCAGAACTCCTCTATTTTAGCTGCCAAGCCTAGTGCATTTATTCTATGTTATTTTCATGTTTTCTAGCTCTTTGCTACAACTGCTTACTGCAAGTGTAGGTAGAGACAGGATTTGTACTGGTAGGCTGTTATCCATGAAATTACGCGGGATCTGTAGAGTCCAAGGCTGCAACTTCACATGATTTCTTTAAAGATATTTTTGGTAATTTGCCACAGTTCTTTACCTTTGCATATTTTAATGAATGCTCCAAAGTAAACTTGTTGTGAGAGGCTAGCTTTCAGAAATGAAAGGTATTTGTGTCCATAAAATTTGGTGAAAAAAAGTGCAGCCCTAAATTTTATAGTGTTGTTTCCTTTGGGAATAAGCCATGAAAATTTGCTCAGCTCGTTGCTGAAGGATATGGAAGCACGTTTTTTGCCAACATGGCGTCATCTGTACTTTGGATGGAGCCTTCATGCTGACAAATACTGCCTGAATGGTTGCTGGAGCCAATAGGCACTCCTGATGATTAACTATAAAAATGCTTTTGACTCTGGTTGCTGACAGGAATGACAATGCTTTGGCCAGACTGGCCTCCTTCTGGACACCAAAGGATGTTCCAGTCTTGGTTTTGCCATCTGGTTTTGTTACAAGCCAGCAACGATGAAGAGAAGAGTCTTTTAAAGAGGCAGCAAGAGACTAGCTCTTGGGCTGTACAACCTTTCTCTGATAATTAAAAGAATAAATGCACTTAGGCCAGGAGAACAAAGCAACAGCTTCCGAAATTCTAATTTCTAGAATAGAAGAAGATATTTTGAACAGCTTCTTAATGCAAGAAGATCTGATTATGTGAGTCAAATAAATTTTATGTGGAAATGGGTGAGCTTGTAGCACAGAGCCGAAGTTCAGTGCCTGAACAAATACCAGGCATGTGTTGTATAGGAGTTACTTCCTTCCAAGCAAACTCAAATGTATGTAACTGGTATAAAAATACTTAGCTCTGGGAATAGCTATAAAAACAGCCACAGTGATACATTATCCCTTATTTAAAACTCCAGTAGGGTTTTGGATTTTTTGATTATGGAATATTGGCATATTAATGAGAACTCTGGGGGATGATACTCAAGTCTAAAAATACAATTCATTCATATATGTGTACTTACATATATACTTCACACAGATTAAAGGTGCTTATAAAACAAGCATGTCACATGTGGTCGGGCTTAGAATTTCCCACTTGAGGTTTTATGTCAGACTCAAAAAGCTTTGGATTTTGGAACACTTCCAATTTTGTCTTGTTGGATTAGGGAAGTTCAGTCTGTAATAATCTGTGAGGCAATATAATATCCAAAAGGCATCGAACTAGATTATATCTTTTGATCTTCAGAAAAAATCCAGCATAGCAGATATTTTACACAAATATTTTAATATTTTTATAATCAAAGATCTATTTGTATACTTTCAATTTACATACATGTAAACAAACTCAGAGAGCCAAATTTATTCAGGGCCACCCAGCAGGTACTGGGGGAAGGACTACGGTGAGGAGGGATGGAGACATTACCTCCGGTTACTTGTTGCCAATGCCAGAGTATTTTCTTTTGCTGCACATTGCTTCATTTCCTCTCAGCAACGTCCCCATGGTTTGAGAACCATCAGGGTTATTCTATGATTGTAATTCGAAGAATAAAATGTTTTCTTATTTCTTGTATATCTTACCACTACTTTATACAAAATACCTCTTAGGCCTTGAGACTCTGAACCCACGGGCTGTTCTGCCAATAGTAAATATCACCATTCAACGATGAGAACTTGCACTGCGTGGTGCCGGGTGGAAGGACCAGCGCGGACTTGGGTGGGAAAGTGTGGACAAAGCTCACACACTGGGACTCGGAGGTTACTATATTTATAGAGTAGTGCTGCCTGGATACTGCTTGGAGCAAGTTCTGACCCCCTTTGTCTCCTCCCACATTCTTGTCTTTAACGTCCCTACCTTTATACAAACTAAATGGTACTTTCCTAATGAGGAAGAGAATAAGAATATAATGAAGACATGTCAGCAAAACACTTCTCATCAATGACACATTTAGCAAATATCCAGATACTTTTCCTTCTGGATTAAAGGATTCCCTGATTATTACTATAAAAAAATTAGGTGTATCATGAAGGCATTAGAATTGCAGTCACCAGGGGCCAGAAGTGGAATATACCGTTCTAATTTGTTGAACATGAAATAGACTGTCTTATAATGTTCTTTTAAAACTTAGCTACCATGAGGGACAAAGGAAACACCTTTTCCCTCATTCAGTGCAAGGTTTGTGGCTGAAACTTTGGTAACAAGAGATTAACAAGAGAAAAGCACATAAACTTATTTAATTTACGTTGAGATAGGAGCGTTCAAAAGCGAAGGCCCAAAGAAACAGGAACATCTGTGTACTTTTGTGGTCAGTTGTGCAGAAGTACAGTTGGAAGACACAGGATGTGACCTGATGGTAATGAACTGGAGTGGGCGGGGACATAGTGTGGTTTGTTGTTCAGGTTTATTCTGTGGCTGTGAATTCAGAGATAAGAACATTTCTTTGCTCTGGGTACATGGAGGATCCCTCTGGAATGAAATCTTTATGCTCTACTTTAGGGGGAAGATCAACTTGATTTTATGATTTGGGGAATTCTAATTCCTTTGCCCTCCTTCAGGAGTGAAAGGGATGGGAGAAAGTCAGAGAAGTCTTCCTGCTTGTGCTCTTTTCTCCAGTGCCAGGATATCACGTTTGGGGTAGTAGGTCCTGATCCCTCTCATGACACAGAGAACACAAAATTTCCAAACCCTGTTTGGACGTCATAATTTGCATGCACACATCACAGAGTATTAGATATACACACAGCTGTAAGTATATATTTATATTTATTTATGTTCTCAGCTCGCAGGGAGGAACAAATGTAGGATAAGCATTAAAGAGCTCCTTGAACACAATTTGATGCAAAAGATAATTTGTTTAAACTTAAGTCTTTGACATTTCAAAAATAGATACTTTAATTTGTCAATATGCAAGATATTACACTTAAAGAAAATATCATTCCCTCTGGAGGTCACATGGAAAACCTCTGAGGTTTTGGGGAAGTTTGTCCTCTGATTATCATTTCTTCCAACACCCACTTGGGAGTCGGAAAAGATTTGAGTGTCTTGATCAAAAATGCCATTTTAATGAGATTTCTTTAAATTTTTTGGAAAATCCTACTCTGTAAAGACAGCTATTCCTCTCTCATGAGGATGCTCGTGAGTCAGATCCCTTGGACCGAACCAGGAGACCTGTTGAGTGACAAATGTCAGAGCCTGGTTCCCTTCACATCTGCTTTCCTCTCACCAGCAAAGCTCTTCTCATGGCTGACATTCTCTAGAATCTCATTTCTTGGCTCTCAACACTTGGTTAACAGTTCAAGTCCACGAGCTCCCTTTTCACTATGAAATTCTAGCTGTAGTTGTCATTCACAATGCCATGGTTTCCAGAACGTGCCAGAATCTATGATCATTGGGTGATGCTTCTCTGCTCTCCTGTGACACTTTCTGCCCATCTCCTATATTCAAATCCTTTCCATCTGTTATGGTCATTACCTCAAGTGTTCCTCCAGAAGGCTCATTGTACTGAAGGAATTCTTGTCATCTGATACACTTTGGAGAAGTAATTGAATCAGCAGGGCTCAAACTCCATCAAGGGGATTAGTACAATGATGAGTTTGTAGCTCCATGGTGGGTGGGTGCAGGAGCAAACTGAAAGAGGCAGGTAACTGGGCCATGTCGTGGAAGTGTATATCTTGTCTTTAGCACTTTCTTCTTGGGCTCTTTCTTGTTCTCTCTGCTTCTGTGCTGCCATGAGGTGAACAGTTTTCTTCAGGGACTCGCTTCTGCAATGTTTCTATCTCACAGCAGACCTGAAACAATTAAGACAGCCAACCATTAACTAAAAGCTCTAAAGTTATGAGCCACAATAAAACTTTGTTCCTTTCAATTGTGCATGTCAGATAGCTTGTCCTAGCAATGGGAAAGTGACTAATGAAACATCTTTGAGAGAAGAGGCCTTGCTGTCATCCAGAATTTGGTTGGAGCTCCAGTCATATTGCTTGCATAACCTTAGGAAAAATACTCATTATCCATCAGTGGAGGTAGTACTACTTAAATCATGAGTTGCCGTGAAGATTAAATAATAATAATTTTTGCAAAGTGTTTAGTACAATTGGCACATTGTAAATAATCTGCAAGTGTTTTTATTTCAGAGCCAAGATTAAACCATTCCTTGATGCCTTCCCTAAAGATTCAGGCTCATGTATTTCTTTTTGCTCTGGATTGTTATGGTACATACAGTTGATCCAGCAGACACTTCCTAATAAATTAAATTGTAATAAATTATCTACTTAATAAATAAAATTTAATAACATTTCAGTGTTTTTCAGAATTATTGCATATGAAGTGGATGTCTAAATTTTAAAAAATATTGCAGTAAAACACATATTGCTATTCGTCTTCCCCAAAAGCACCCTCTGGCTTTGAACACACCTGTCCCATCCTTCGTGCCGCTTTCTGAAGCAGTTCTAGATGTCCTCTTTCAGGAGTGTCTTTGGTTGTAGCTACCTTGATGTCTTACACTGATTAAAAGTATTCAGCTCTCAGAGACAGTTTGATTTTGAGGAAGAGTCAGAAGTCACATGGTGCCAACTCTAGTGAATAAGGTGGCTGAGGACACACTATAATTTTTTTCTTTTTGGTGCAGGGAATCAAACTTAAGACCTTCCACTTGCTAGGCAGGTGCTGTGCCGCTGAGCTGTATCCCCAGCCACCACACTGTAGTTTTTACAAACCTGTCTTTCCACTGGGTGGGACTTGAAAGCAGCGCTCACTATCATTTTCATCACAGCTCATAAAGACCCTTGTGAAAGAGGACTTTCAGAGCTGCTTCAGAAAGTGGAAAGAATGATGGGATAAACGTGTTTGAGTGAGGGGAAGTATTTTGATGGGGACTGATGGAAATGTATCTTTTACATGCTGCATTTTTGATTACCCATTGTATATTATCTCTTTCCCTTCTTGGTCAGATTGAATCACAATTTATACTTTCACTACCTACTCCATAAAATATGCTGTTAGATGATCATGTTTTCAAAAAATGCTTGTTGGTTATATATAGTTCTGGAAACATTAGCCAGAGCAATTAGATGAGAAAAAGAAATAAACAGAATAAGGATAGGAAAGGAAGAAATTAAATTATCATTATTTGCAGATGATATAATACTCCCCCTAAAACTCCATCAAGACTTCTAGATTTAATAACCAAATTCAGTAGCATAGCTGGACAGAAAATCAACAATTAAAAATCAATAGCATTCCTGTACACAAACAATAAACTGAATGAGAGAGAAATTAGGGAAACCATACCTTTCACAATAGCATTTTTAAAAAAATGAAATACTTAGGAATAAGTCTAACAAAGGAAGTAAAAGATCTATACACTGAAAATTACAGTACTCTGAAAAAGGAGATCAAAGAGGATATCAGAAAATGGAAAGATATCCCTTGGTCATGAATAGGAAGAACTAATGTAACAAAAATGGCCATAGCCCCCAAATTTTATACAGAGTTAATGCAATCTTGATCAAAATATGATTAACATACCTCACAGAACTAGAGACAACACTCTTAAAGTTCATCTGGAGCCAGAAGAAATCTAGAATAGCAAAGGAAATTCTGGACAACAAAGGCAAGGTGGGGACAACACAATCCCTAACTTGAAATTATACTACAAAGCCACTATGATAAAATCAGCATGGTGCTGGCAAAAATACCAGACTTGAGGATCAGTGGAACAGATTAAAAGATGCAGAAACAATTCCAAACACACTCAGACACCTTATCTTTGACAAACGAATCACACACCTTCACTGGAAGAAAGATAGCCTTTAATAAGTGGTGCTGAAAAAACTGGCTCTTTACATGCCAAAGGCTAAAACTAGACCTATGTTTATTACCACACACTAAACTGAAATCAAAATGGATCAGTGATCTAAGTATTAAGATAGAAACAGTAAATCTACTGGAAGAGCAAATAGGAAGAACTCTTGAAGATGTAGGTGTAGCAAAGAATAAAACTCCAGTTTCACAAGAAAGAATATAAAGAATCAACAATGGGGATCTCATCCTATTAAAAAGATTTTGCACAACAAAAGAAATCACCAACAGAGTGAAAAGATAACCCACAGAGTGGGAAAAAATTTAGCTAGTTATCCTTCCAACAAAACACTTCTATCTAGAACATATAAGAAATTGAAATAATCAGACCCCAAATTTAAAGACCCAATACAAAAATGGGCATCTGAGATGAGCACACACTTCTCAGAGGAAGACATATAAACAGTAAATAAATATATGAAAAAATGTTCAACATCACTAGTTATTTGAGAAATGCAAATAAAAACAATGCTGAGATTTCATCTCACTCCAGAAAGAATGAACTCAACCAATAGCACATGCTGGAGAGGCTGTGGGAAAAAAGGAACTTTTCTCCACTGTTGGTGAGAGTGTAGACTGATGCAACCACTATGGAAATCAGTGTGGATATTCTTCAAAAAACTATGATTGAAGATTCCATTTGATACAGTTATTTCCCTTTTGACTATCTTCCTAAAAGAATTAAAAACATGATACTACTACTATATGTGTGCACCCATGTTTATAGAGGCACAATTTGTAATAGCTAAATCTTGGAAACAACCCAAATGCCCATCAGCAGAAGAATGGATTAAAAAGGATTTGGTTTTTTTACACAATGGAGTACTACTCAGCAATAACGAAGGATAAATTTGAGGTATTTCCAGGTAAATAGATGCACTTTGAGACCATACTCTTAAGTGAAATAAGTTGAACACACATATGTAAACATTGCATTGTGTCCTGGGTGTGAGAAACTGAAAGAATAAATAAGGACCGAATGTACAACAGATAATTTGAAATAGGAAGACATTTTTCAAAAGGAAGGAGGAACTAGGGAGGGGAAAGGGGAAAGGAAGGAAGGAAAAAGGAAAAAATGATAAAAAAAAAATGGAAACAGAACTTTGTAAATACGGAGGGTGAGAGGGGTTGAAGGGAGGGGAGGAGAAAGGAGCGAGAACGAAAGAGGACTCAAAGCATCACGTACAGGTACGAACTCCCTAACATGACTGTGATCTTTATGCATACCTAAGTTATTCCAATCAACTGAGTTTTAAAAGGTACAACATGGGAATATGTGAACTGGCAATCCTCTCCAGACACGACGAGATAGGGATTTGGAGCGAAGTTGGGATAAAGGGAAGGAAAACGACCGCTTGTATTATGTCAGACGCTCTTCTAAGTCATCTCATGTCATCATCCCAGCTCCACTCCTAGTTTACCTAAGAAGAGGAAGTGATGTATAGCGAGTCTGTGTTCTTACTTGAGGCTCCAGGTAGCTGGGTCATTGGAACCTTTCTTGAGATGAACTAGATACATATTTACCAAGAACTAAACTTGTTTAGCCAAAATTACAGGAGCTGGTGATCAGGTTCAGAGCGACTCTTTACTGGTATCATTTTTAAGCTCTAACTGTTCCTTTCTTGGGTGGGACTTCTGAGTCTCAGAAGTACAATTAGAAGATGATCCTTGAGATTTTCCTGTGGACCTCGAAGAACTTTCTGAGAGCCATTTCTTCAGTCCTTCATCTGGTTTGTTGGCTTTGGTCTGCCCAGTAGAGAAGAGTAAGAACCTGGTCAGCTCTGCCTTCACGGGCCTCAATGGTGACATTTTTCTGGAGGCCATTTCTGGTTTCTGTGTGCAAACATTCTGGATCAAACAAATTGCGACCTACTGATAACATAGTTTCAACTTTTTTCAAAATCCACCAGACCAATTTAGTTTCTAATGTACCATGAAACTTGGCTGTGTATGTACAGGTACTAGGATCAACAGAAAACCTAGCTAGTTTAGCAACAGTGAACAAATTATAACAGTTCTGAGTTTGTTCTCATTGGTTATGTTTTTAAAAAATGTATTCTAGTGTCACAGGGCTGTAAACAACTTAAAGTTTTGGCAAATACTTCAGAGGCTAGTATCTACCCAAAAGAAATATAAGCTCTATGTGTATCATGAATGGTGGTGGTTGGAAGAGAGTAAGTAAACATTAAAATTCATGGGATCTTGTTGAGACGTCCAGATCTGAATTTATGCAAGAAGGATACAAAATCTGCATTTTCAAGTAAGTTCTTCAGTGAGAACTACTGCCTTTAACTATGTAGTCCACTCAATTCTGTTTACAAACAGTGGTCTTCAGAATGAAAGAGAAGTGTCTTTGCTAAAACTCAAAAGGCCGATACAGTTCCAAAGAACAGATGTGCAGAATAAAAGATACAGATTTCACTAAAGAAACATTGGTTAAGCATGTCTTGTGTATCTTCCTCTATGGTAGGTATTCAGAGTACACAACTGAAATAGGACTTTAGAACTTCTCTGATGACTTTTGATGACTTTTCAGGTTAGTTCTAGATACAAACCAATGCATATAAAATTACAAGGTGGTGTGCAACGGTATTGGGAATTATGGACCTTGAGACCTGTCTTAGTCACTTTCTTCATTTCAGAGACACAATAGCCAATACCCACAATTTAAAGGAGGAGAGGTTTATGTGGCTCATAATTGGAGAAGCTATAGTCTAGTCAGTTGGCTCTAAGGCAGAAATGTCAGAGTGGAGCAGTCTGGCAGAGGAAAGATGCTCACAAAATTGTGTCCAGGAAGCAGAGAAAGAAGGGAGGGGCTGGGGAGAGAGATGCCCCCTTCCAGATTACACATCCAGGGACCTGTGTCTTCCAGCCTGGCCCCATCTCAACAGCACATTCAGGTGCTGAACTCACCAGTTGACAAATACATCAATGAATACAGCATCCTCCATGATATGATCCAATCACCTTCCAAAACCTTATCTCTGAACCCATGAGGCTTTCCAGGGTTGGTCCAGATCTAAACCATAACAAGACAGTTAGACAATATGCACCATGAGCCATAAAAATGCACCTGGGCAAAGTAATTCCATTTCTATGAATTTATCCTAAGGAAATAAATTAAAGCTAACTAGTTCAATAGTCAATTAACACTAATTTACTGTGATTTTACTTGTACTTTTTCACTGGATCCTCACAAAACACAAGGAATTATCTTCCTTTAGATGAAGGGACTAGAGCTTTGAAAATAAATGATTTGTCCTATATTGCACCATCAGAAGCTCATAGAGCCAGTATCCAAATTTCAGTTTCCCAGGACTAAAGATCATGCTCTTAACCATTGAACTGTGCCCTCTGAAGAGCATAGCTCTGTGGATAGTTATCACAGAGCTGCATGTTAACATAAAAATGGGAGCTACTCAAAGTGCCCTGCAGTAGGGGATTGGTTAAACAAATTATGCTATAGCCATATAATGGGATAGCATGTTCAAAATAGATCAAATGTATTAATAATATATTAAAAATTATACTAAAGTGTCTTAGTACGATATTACGCTAAGACATGAGAGATTTTCAAATGACCCATTACATTTCTGTAAGTTTATTTCCATGTAGTCACACTAACATAGAACTACAAGGTTGAAAAGCTTGTCACTCGGTTTGATTTCCACTGAAGCCCCTTGGGTCGCTGCATCATAGAACTTGATTCCAGATGTCTCCGTTGAATGCCCTGAAATATCGTGGTTGCTTATGGGGTGCATAGAGGAAATTATAAAGGAAGGGTTGGGTTTCTGTCAATCTAACCTAACTGTAGATTTCCAGTATCTGCTAAGGGTCTCACTTAGGATGGCTTTGACTGAACATGTGTTTGATGCAATGAAGGATGGTCGAGGATATCCTTAAGGCTCAGGACATCATTCTGGTCATTTTGACAGAGTATAAGCTATTTCTACACACCTGAACTGACTGGATGACAGGTTGTTACCCAGCAGATGTCTTTCCTTGCCATCTTCTGTGTGTGCTTTTGATATAAATGATAGAGAAAATATTGTACCTTATTAAGCTCTCCAGTGAACCAGGAAAATATATTAGTATTATAAATCAAAATACTGCATTTGCATAACATAAAATGAAACAGAAAGATGAAACACTTATGGTGTATTTTCAATTTTCTAAAGTATTTTACTTATAGTCCTCTATTAATTGATTGGTATGTGTGTATACTCACAGGCCCTCTGTACAAGGAAGGAGTGACTGATAATAAGCAAACTTGTTTCAGTAGTGTGATTTCTTTTAGTACAAAGACTAAGATACGATATATTTTGAATTCAACTCATTTTTACTAGGAACATAGGTATTATATTAATTTAACTGAATTACTCATATTTTAAATTTCACGGGGTAAAAGAGAAAGTATATGTTGGTTAATGCTGAATTAATCAGACTGTTCAATTAACATTTCAATTTGGAAACCATTCTAGATAATTAAAATTTTGCTACACTGGTCACATTCACCACCCTATTCACAATCTGTTTTTAAGAAATAAAAGAGGGATATTAAGAACTTATGTCTTAGATTTTATAAGTACCCACTATTTCCACCAGGTAGTGCTTTAGACTTTTCATTTTTCTTTGCCTGTGTCTGTCTATCTTGTATGTGTGTGTATATATATATATATATATAATATATATATATATCCCCCTCCTTGTTTCCAATGATAAACATAAATAAGGACATACAGTGTTTTCTCTAACTGTAAACTGTAACTACTGAACTTCTGTGACATTGGATAAAGCGCTTTGTTATCCAAGTCATATTATGATCTGGGATGAGTCTCCTGTGTTTCAACTGTGCTTAACTGTGTTTCAAATGAAATACAACATATTTACATTTTCTCTCCTGGTTTATTATAAAGTTTACACTTTAAAATTTTAAAATAGAAAACGTTTCCCAGAACTAAGATTTGTATGTGTTCTTTTGACTGAGTTGCAAGAATCAATCAGATCATGTTAAGGTGCACAATAAGGCTCTTTTTGAAGCCTATTATTAAATATACATAAGAATAGACTTTTTGTGTGTTAAGAAATAAAGAGAAAGAGAATGTTCTCTGTTTTTGAAGATTGAAATCCTTCAAAGCTTTTTTCGATTGCAGGAAAACAAAAGACTATTGTAAATCGAAGTGCTGAAACAGCGACAGCGGCAAAGAAATTAATTGCGCATTCACGAAAGAAAAAGTATAAATGAGAGGCAAAAGTTAACCCCTCAGAATAAAGTGTGCAGCTAACAAGACAGTCATCAGTGCCTCTGTTTCTAAACATGATGGGCCTCTTTGTGTTGCTGGTTGTTTTGTTTTGAGGGCTGGTGGCAATGGTTGATGTCACTGTACCTATTTTGGAGAAAAGATACAGCTATACATTGAAAGATTTGTTTTCTTCTCAGAGGAGGAGGTTGCTGTTATGGCACTATATTATGAAAGCAAAGTGTGAAATCGTGTATACCAAGTGTCTAACACTTTCAATACATTATACTTCTGGCAATCTTGGTGATTAGATTGTCTAATTAAAGTATATATATGTACACACACACACACACACACACACACACACACACACACACCTATGTGGAAGTGATTATTAAGTTTCCAGGGGGCTGTGAACAAGGGTGAGGAATTGAAGACTATGTAAGATTTTCTCTAAAACAGTCAAATTAAGTGATGAATCGTATTTAGAAAGGGTTTTCAATGTATTTCATGCCCCAGGGAATCTTGTTCCAAGCAAGAGCTGGGGCTGGTGGCTACTCTGTCTACATTTGCAACAGCTTGAGCTATGTCATCTCACAGGGTTTAGGGAAATTGCTGCCAGCATAAAGCAAATAATTCCCTCCCTCTGGTCCTCAAAAATCACAGGAAACTGTAATTTCTCATTATCAAACCTTCTGCTTAGTACCATCCTGCTGTACCTTCAAACCATGAGTCTTATTCACATTCACCTTTCCATCTTCAGCACAGGTGTGTATATATTTTGATGTGACAAAATCACACCTAGTCATCAGCAGTATAACATGTTCCTAAGGTGATGGGAGAAGTCTGAAGCAAATTGAATGTTGGCTAAAAGTACTCATCACTGTAAAATTAAAATCTTGACTGACTTCACCTACAAAGGTTCACACATTGCAGTTAGTTGGAAAATCAAGTATCCATTATGATTTCATCTAAAATATTTGTTCACTTTACCTGAGTCTACAGCAATTTCCTCTATCTCTGAAAAGTTCCATCTCTGAAAATTAATTTACGTGGAGGAGTATTTCTTGCATTGCACTGATGTCATCTCTTGAACTACCAAGAGCAGCAAAACATGGATAAGAGTTTGGGTTGGATAATAATAGTTTTTGAAAATAGTGCTATCCAACGATAAATGCAGGTCTCAATAAATTAATATTTTATGCATAATAACTTAATTTGTAAGTTCATATTTAAAACTCAGAAGATATTTTGTCCTGAAAATACCATGATAAACTAGTTCTTGACTTTCTTTGCTAGAATATGAAATGCAGAAAGTAATTATTATTTTAAATTAAATGTCTATTGGAAAGTATATTCAATACACCATAGAATATTCAGTGTGCCACAGAATATCAGGTCATTCTCCTACATCCTCAGCTGGAGCGGGAATATTCCCTTCCCACCTACAGGTAATAGCATGTGGAACTTGGGATTGAAGACACTGGTAGTGGTTTCTGTGGCTGGAGAAGGGTTTTCAGCAAGGCAGGGGATTGAAGGAAGGACTGCAGAGGGAGGTGAGGAACTGAGGTAAGAAGGGATTATAAGGGGCCTGAGGTGTAGCTCAGAGACAGATAGCTTGCCTAGCATATGCAAGGCTCTGAGTTCTATCCCTAGCGCCACAAGAAAGCAAAAATGAATACAAACAAACAAATATCCAAAGGTTTGAGTAATGGAAAGGGGTCATTGTGGTTACCTTAGTCATGTCAACCTGATTAGTTTGGGAGCTGCCAAGAGGACTAGTAAAGCACACACTGTTGGTGTTGGGGTGGGGCACGGAGGCGGGACCTTCTGAACGCTGTGCGGCTCCTGGCCTCGTCCTTTCCAGCGCTGTTGTCCTACTGCCTCCTCCATGCACTTTGACCCACCATAATGTTTTTGCCTTGATACTATCAGACCATGGACTGAGTATCTCAAGACTGTGAGCCAAATTAAACCTCTTCTCTAGGTTCTATGTGTCAGCTGTTGTAGCCCTGCAATGAGAAAGTCAACTAATTCAGAAAACTGATATCAGAGGCATTGGGTCTTTGCTTTGCCTAACATAACCATGTGGATCAAAAAGTCTTTGCGACTTATTTGCAGGAGGAATTTAGAAAGTTTGGAAGAAATGGAGTAGAGAATCTCTAAAATGTAAGCGGAGGCAGATGGGGTGATTCTTAAAGAATCTCAGAAAGCAGAATGCTGATAGCAGTGTAAACAGTAAAGGTGAGGGTTGGACGGTTTCTGTTGGGAAAAAGGATTACATTGTTGATTGGATTAGAAGGTATGTGTGTTACATTCTGAAAAAACTTTTGTTTACATTTTTTGCAACTTTTAAGCTTCTATCAGAGACTGTGGTGGACTAACTGATGTGATAGAGGAAATTTCAATGCATGTAGCATTCAGCTTGTGGCATGGGTACTGCTGGCTGCTGTAAACAGATTAGTACTGATATTTCAGGGCAAAAAGCGGAGCAGAAAAATTTTAAAAACTTACATCCAAAAGGATGTAAAGTTGGGGTCAAAGGAGATATGGTTGCTAAAGAGATTAGTTCCCTTACAAAGAAACCAAGTGCTTTGTATACATACAAGAAGAAAGATGCCTTAAGGGGACTCAACCCATTATAGGGATGGGCAAGACTCAACCCATCACAGGCTCAAGGGTGCAAAAGTGTAAACCTTTCATTTGAGAAGATAAGCATTGGGCTCAGTGAATAGCTGCCTATGGAATTTGTTCCTCAGGATTCATTTTACCATGCCTAGCCATCTAGGCCCTGAGAGACCACTGCAGCCTTAGTTCAAGGAGGCCTGGTAACTTCTCAACCAAGGAGCAGATTGTGGTGTCCTTCACGTGGTGCTGGTTTTCCAGACATGCAGGATGAAAGAATTGTGGGGGCAGGAAGACTTCTATCCAGGCTTAAATGGAAAGCTTCGCAGGCTAGTTTTGGTTTATTTGTGATAGTTGGAACATGTTAGACAAAAAACCTCTGAGAACACAGTTCATATGCAGTTGGAATAAAGCTGCCGCAGAGATCCCAGGAAGCCAGAAATGCCAGGAGTGTGGATATCTTCCGAAGAAATCTGCAGGCTGTGATGAGAACCTGTCAGAGAGAGGACATGTAGACTGCAACCAGTAAGGCCAAGGTGAATTCACATCTCACCACCGTGCGCCCCAGATCCCGGATGTGGAACTACAGGTCTCCATGTTTGCCTCGGTAGTGTTTGGTATTGTTTTGGCCCGACTCTTTTCTGTCCTCTTCTTTTCTGAAATGAGAATTTTTACCCTGTGCTGCCATTCCTTGGAATTACGTAACTTGTTTTTAGTTCTTATAGGGGCTCACAGTGAAGAGTTTGTCTTGTGTCTCAGAAGAGACCGACTTTTGAAAAATGTAGAACTGTTGAGACTTGAGGAGAGATCATTGCATTTTTGGTTGCGTGTGGGATAGTTGGAGTATGTTAGGCAGAATTATCAACTTATTATTATGTTTGTTAAGAGATTAAGTATGATGTAAAGAGATGTGTTTGGGTGTCAAGTTGCAATGGGTGGAATGTTGTGGTTAAGCTTCTGTAAACTTGATTGTTTTGTGCACTGCTCAGGAGATTAGTAAAGCACACATCTGGGTGTGTCTTGATGGGGTTTGGAGGTGTAACCTCTGTTACTATATAAAGTCTCTGGTTCCTTTGTCCCTGGTTCTGTTCTCCCTCTCTGCTCACTGGCTTAGCATCTACCCCATGAATTACGCATCTTTACTCTACCATTCCCGTCATCATGATATTTCTGCCTTGGAGCCCGTTGACCATGAATGTGTGAACCAAATTAAACCCTTCTGTCTTAGTTATTTTTCTCATTGTGAGACAAGCTATGAGACACCCAGAAGTTAAAGGAGAAAATATTTATTTTGGCTCACAGTTAGTAGAGGTTTCAATCTATAGTCCATTGTCTGGCATCATGGTACAGACAGCATGTCAGACAGTCATCACAGCGGGTAAACAGTCCATGGTGTGGCAGCAGAAGGCAGTAAGCAGCAGCAGCAGCAGCAGCAGCAGCAGCAACAGTAGCAGCAAGCCTGCCTTCCCTCTCTCCCTTTATATTCCATCCAAGTTATAAACCTATTAATTTTGATGCCACCCACACCTATGTTGGAGCTTCCATTATCCACATCCAGAAATATGCTAATTGCAATCAGTGGATTAATTTAGTACCAAATGCCCTTATTTCCTAGATCCAGCTGGCTCAAAAAATCCTCGCCTATGAGCACATGAGGCTTGACATCTAGATAAAGCCATAACATTTTCCTTCTTTAAATAGTGGGTATTGTGTCCCAGTGATGGGGATGCTGACTGATATGCCAGTATCTAAATAGTATGATCTTCTCTCACCAGCACTCCCTCCATTGCAGAAAGGGGAACATGCAGCAGTAACTTTCTCCCTCTAGAAGGAAAAGAACTTTGCAGTAATGGTCACAGCAGAAAAGGAGGAGGATGTCTACCTTAGTCTAGATGGGGTGATATATATTAGTGTAAAATATAAAGAAGCCAATGGCTTGTGTGTGATGATTATTTTCATTTTTGAATATTTCAAAGTATGGCTGCAAATTATCAGCAAAGCTGTCATGTAAACATTTGTTTATTCAATAAACAGGTATTGAAGGCTTACTGACACAAAGTATTAGCTATCCCCAATTCCTTTAGAAACTAGTTGGGTATAAAGCAATTCAGTAGAAACTCATTTTATTCTGTCTTAAATTTTTTATCTTTTGTTTTTGAGACAAGGTCTTGCTGTGTAGTCCAAGTTGGCCTTGAACTCTCTATGTAACCCAGGATAGCCTCTAAGTCATAATCCAATCCATTGGCCTCAGTCTCCATGGTGCTGGGTGTGCATGGTGTGCACCACCATGCCTGGCACAGAAGAAAATTTAAATTATGAAGTATATCCTAGTGGTTGTTCCTGGATCTAACAAGCTTCCCGTGGTGGGGACTATAGTATGCTCTTCCTTATTTCACTTTGATCCTTGTTACTGTGAGACCAAACATGGCAGGCTTTTAGAGGGAAAGAAATTGCTTCTAGATAGATGAGCTGTTGTGGAGATAGTGGTATCTAGTTCTACAACAATTTCATACCTTTCTCTTCCCCAAAATCTTATCTGCGAATAGTCACTCCCTATTTCCCCCTTCTGTCCACTGTAAACAATCATCCTAACTTCTGTCTATGAATTTGCCTATCCTGTACATTTTATGCATAAATGTAATCGTAGAATATGTGTGTGGTGTTAAGCTTAATTGTCATATTGATGGTGCTGGAGACTCCTGGAGAGGTGATTGGCTCAGAGAGGAGCTGTGCCCATGTTCAGCTTTCTCCGCTGTGCGTGGTATCAGGAGGTGGAGCTCGGTTCGAGGAGGTGAGTGACTGGGGCTGTGCCACTGGGGAGTGGATTTCTCCTTTTAATTTCCCCTGTGCTCGGCTGCTGACCAACATGAAGTGAGCAGCTTTGCTGTGCCACAGTCTTCTGTCATAACATTCCTGTCTTGATACCAGCTAACCGTGAACTGAACCCTCTAAAACCGTGTGCCGATTAAAACTCCTTCTCCTTTCCTTGTGAGTGTCTGGTATTTTTTTCCAGAAAAGGGGAAAAACAATCAGTACCATGTGTCTTTTGTTTATTGCTTTTTACACGTAACATAAAGTTTGCAAGACCTACTCATGTTACCATATGTATCAGTAATCCACTGCTTTTCATGGCTGAATAGTATTCCATGTTTTGTTTATCCCTCCCCACTTTTTCCCCAGTACTGGAGAGTAAACTTATGGCCTTTGAACTGAGCTATATCCCCAGTCCTTTTTCAGGTTTTAATTTTCAACTGGAAGGGCTGTGAGGAAAAGGGAACCTTCTCCACTGTTGGTGGGAGTGTATACTGGTACAACTACTGTGGAAATCAGTGAGAAGACTCCTCACAAAAGTAGGATTAGAGGTCCCATTCTACTCAGCTATTCCCCTTCTGGATATTTTCCAAGAAGAATTAAAATCATCATACCATAGTGATATGTGTGTACCCATGTTTATAGCAGCACAATTAGGAATGGAAAAATCTTGTAAACAACCCAAATTCCCATCTCCCAAGGAGTGGATAAAGAAGATATAGTATTTTTATACAATGGAGTACTACTTAAACATAGAGAAGGATAAACTGGAGACTATATTGTTTTGGTAAATATCTGTTCAAGTAGCCCTCACCAAATTAATTGGGTTATTTAATTTTTGATTTCTTTATGTATTCTTCTTTTTTTATTTTAGAAACATAAAAGTACAAAAACATATTGACAAACAGACACCAATTATCATAGAAAATAGTACAATCACAACTAATCTATAGACAAGGTGATATGGTCTTAACAGTGGTTATTGCTTTATCCATTGATATTTTCGAATTGTAAATGTATGAACCCATATACAGACATGCAAATTTAGTCAGACAGTTAATCCTCTCAACAACAGAAAAAAACACACAAAAACCAAAAATCCAAAGACAAGAAACAAAACAGGCATACAACAACAACAGCAACAACATCAACAACAACAACAACAAAAAAACACTGCTTGTTGCTGCTTTACATATTGATATCTTCGAAGTATGTGTACAGATATACACGATTAATCTAATATCCTGTCATCGATTATTGCTTAGCATTAAGTGATATAATACAATAGTAGAACCATGTTAGCCCTCCTGCATATATGTATATTCATATATATTCCTATATACATACATACATTTTTGTCTTTTTCTTTTCTCC